>CAJUYH010008632.1:0-15081 GCA_910591685.1 Galerucella tenella
TTTTTTTTTATTTCTTAATATTCAATTTTTTCAACCCTCGTAACGTTTGTCAGCGAATTTTGAATGTGGAATATCAAAGAATATATATTATTAGGTTTATTTCAGTTCTCTTCCAACCAAATTCTAAGACTATATTTCAATATCCCCCCGTATATGAGACTGGCCGCGCCATAAGGCGACCAGGATAAACGGACACTTTGGTGCGCTGTTGCCAGTTCAGACACGTTTGTCGCAAATATACGTTTGGTGCTAGGAGCTAGCTTCTCACTCGTAAAATTGCCAATGTCGCCAATGTGACTGTTAAAAATTAGATTAGATCAGCCGTAAATATGATTATATTAATTTAATCAAAAATAATAATGATAATAGGACCAGTAGTCTTCATGAAGGTATTTGAGATTTCAGATAAAAGCAATCATCATGATAACATTTATTTTATTTAAATTATTTTAAAAGTTATTCTATGGACTACAGTGACTATATACATTATACAAGTATATAGTCACTGTACTATGGACGAAATTTAACTGACATCTATCAGTGTAACTATAATTGACAGCACATGTTGACGTTGACGGTACTGACATTGACATTTGTCTTGGAGATAACATATGTCTACTGTTATTGACAGTTTAAAATCAAATAAAGTAAAAGGAAATCACAGCATACCCAAGAAAATATATAATTTTTTATGAAAGTATAAGTAAGATTATAATGTCAGAAGGCCCAGATTCAAACCAAAAAAGATGGGGTCACTTGAGAAAAGTCCTAGAACGTCCAGGTCCGTTTAGTCACCCAGAGTTTGAGCCTTCTTCAGAAATTTTGGATTTCATTATGACCTCTTGTAAAATACTGGTCGTGGGGGCTGGCGGATTGGGTTGTGAATTGTTGAAAGATTTAGCGTTGATGGGATTCAAAAATATTCACGTAATAGATATGGATATAATAGATTTATCAAATTTAAATAGACAATTTTTATTTAGACATAAAGATATTGGATCTTCAAAAGCTGAGGTACTGCATGCTATTTTAAATAGTCCTGTAAAGTTATATTTAAAATGAACTTTTCACTTCAGGTTGCTTCTGCTTTTATCAATAAAAAAGTGCCAGGCTGTCAAGTTACACCACATTTTTGCAAAATACAAGATTATGATGAAAGTTTTTACAGACAATTTCACATTATTGTGTGTGGATTAGATTCTATAGTAGCTAGAAGATGGATTAATGGAATGTTGATATCTTTACTAAGTTATGAAGATGATGTTTTAGATCAACAATCTGTTATTCCCATAGTAGATGGAGGTACTGAAGGTTTTAAGGGCAATGCGAGAGTTATCTTACCAGGCATGAGTGCATGTGTCGAATGTACTTTGGACTTGTATCCACCTCAAGTGAACTATCCCTTATGTACAATAGCAAACACACCTAGGTTGCCAGAACATTGTATAGAATATGTTAAAGTGATCTTGTGGCCGCGGGAAAACCCATTTAATGCCTGCTTAGATGGAGATGATCCTCAACATATTTCTTGGGTATATGAGAAATCTTCGGAAAGAGCCCATCAATTCAATATACCAGGGATTACTTTTAGACTTGTCCAGGGAGTTGTCAAACACATTATACCTGCAGTAGCTTCTACCAATGCAGTAATTGCAGGAGTATGTGCAACAGAAGTAAATATATTTTCATCAGTATAAATATTAGTTTAAATGAAATTAATTTCAGGTATTTAAAATAGCAACCAGCTGTTGTGTTCCTCTGAACAATTATATGGTTTTTAATGACGTTGATGGCATTTACACATATACTTATGAAGCAGAACGAAATCCAGATTGCTTAGTTTGTTCTCAAACTCCACAAGTAATGGAGATTAAAGATCCAAATACAATGAAATTGAAACAATTAGTCGAATTATTATCAGAAAGTGCATCATATCAAATGAAGAGTCCTGGTTTAACGACAACTATTGATGGAAAAAATAAAACATTGTACATGTCTACCATTAAAAGTATTGAAGAGCGTACCAGAGACAATTTAAACAAAAGTTTAGTAGAATTAGGTTTAAAAGATGGTCAAGATATTTTAGTTGCAGATGTAACTTCTCCTACAACTTTGATTATTAAGCTGAAATATTTGGTAGATGATGTGGAGATGAAATAAATAGTATTTTTATAAATATATCATTTGTGTTGATGTTTTTAGAACTTTAGTTCTTTACGTTAGGTTGGAGCGACCGGGGGTCGCGGCGCAAAAGATCTGACCGTTACGTTGCTGCGTTATGTGTTTACGAAGCAGCGATTCATAGGCTAGAGAAAACTGTAATGCCGCCATATATCGATGTCTCTGGTTTAAATTTTACATAGAGGTTGATAATATAATAGTATAATAATCGATTAGAAGATATACCTTACAGTTACGCACGTCAGTTTTAAACTAAGAAAAAAATGCTGGAAGGTTTTAAATTAATCGATAGATTGAAGAAAAAAACCGAGGACAGAATTTTGTAAAGAAATAATTCATTTACAACCATAGATAACATTCTACAACTACAACTTAATGATAATCGATTGTTATTCGATCAATAATAATCGATTATAGATTGATTAATAATAATCCATCAAACATAATCGATTATTAATCAATTGATAATAATCGATTGGAAACAGTCGATATTTAATCGATTGGAAACAGTCGATTTTTAATCGATTATATACAATCGGTTATTAATCGATTGTTGATGAAGGATTGATAATAATCGATTGTTGATAATCGACTATTTAATCTATTGTTGATCACCGATTATTAATCAATTGATGATAATCGATTATATATGGATTGTTAAATGAAGTTTCATCCAGAGTAAAATAATTTATTTTATTAATGTATGTGTTTATTTATTGATTCAAAAAATTTGATTATTGCTTAAAAGTAACTAAAGTTCTTACTTTTTAGTAAATATTATAGCGACAACTGCTAAAGAATTTGTGTTATAATCTTTGTAGTGGCTGCATGCTCTTTGATGCCAATCATTGAAGTTTCATTTTTGCTGAATGCCTGACGAGCCAGGCTGCAGGCTCGTCAAAGAAGACAGAAGTAGAAAAGTCAGCGTCAAATATAAGGTTATAGGTTATGTTTATATTAGAAATTTAAATACATCCAATTATGAATTTAAATAAACCAGAATTAGAAGGAACAGCTCATTTATTAGATGAACTAGATAGTAATATTAAAAATTAAAGTAAGAAACATGTGATTTTAACCTGTTTAATTTTAGAAAAATTAATGGTGCTACTCAGAGATGGAAGAACATTAATAGGATATTTAAGAAGTGTAGATCAGTTTGCGAATTTGGTTTTACATCAGACTATTGAACGTATACATGTAGGAACTGAGTATGGTGATATCCCAAGAGGGGTTTTCATTGTTAGGGGAGAAAATGTTGTTTTGTTAGGAGAAATAGTAAGTTGCAGGGTAGTTAAGTATCAACTGTATTTTGGCTTTAAATTGTAGGATGCGGAAAAAGAGGGTGAATTGCCGTTAACTGAGGTTTCAGTCGACGATATATTAGATGCCCAAAGAAGAGAACAAGAGTTAAAGCAAGAGAAGCAAAAATTATTGTCTAAAGCTTTGAAAGAGAGAGGATTGCGTCTAATGCAAGAACTTACTCATGATGACATGTTTTAACTACATCTCTCTTCATTTATGTTATTTTTTACTTTGCTACTAATTATTTTAAGAAAGGTTCTTGTGATAAAATGAATACATTTTTTATATAGTTTTTTTCTTTTATTTACAAAAACTTGCAAATTTATACATAAATATATCTATATTTTCTAAATTAGTTCAATAATCTGGATCAAAATGAAGTTTCAAATATAATGGGCTTTCCATTAGCGTCGAATTGTTTGGGTTTCAGCACTAATTCTTTTTCTTCTTTGGTATTGTCCAAATTTTCAGGGTTATTACCATCTAGACAGTACAGCAAGGAATCTAAAATGCAATATTTATCAGTAAATTGAAGTTTCAACTTAGCACAGTTACTCACCAGTCAGTTGTTGATTTGTAAATTCCGTAGAATTAAAATCATCAGTTCTGCTAGAAAAACTCGAATCTTCCGGTGAGTAAATCGTAACAATATTTCTATTACTCAAATATTCTTTAAAAGTATCACTCAACATAGCACCATCCTCACTTTTATTCATCTTTGGCATTTCTATTCTCTCTCTCATAATATCCCCTTCACTTTTAGACTTAACAGGGGGAATTGCTTGACATCTTGTTAATATTGGGGTTTCTATTTTTTCTTCAGTAACATCATCCATGGCACAACTTTGTTCTGCTTTCGTTAAGGTGTGTATATTAGTACCTGATAAAAGTAAAACAGGTTTTCGACTTCTAGGAGTCATCATAGTTTCCTGAAATCACTTCTAGTAAGTAAAAATGCATATTTTTGATAAATATTTGTATCTTAACATTAATAAAAAACAGAAGCAAAATGTAAGCAACAAAAAACAAAGCAATTTTGAACAAGTTTTACCTTCGTTTTTGTATTTTTCTTGGTAGATGTTAGTGAATTAGTTAACACAAGTAATCAAATTGCGGAATTCAAAATAACAAACCTGCATAGCTCTCGGCATCCTCTGTGCAGACATGGTAATAGGCGACATCGATCTCCTATTTTGTTGATCTGGTGTAAAAACATCATTGCATGCGTTTAGAGGAAAACATGCCGGCGTGCTTGTAAGATAGTTATTAAACTCTCTAGAATCCTCTTTCTCTGACATCTCGGGTTCTGAAAGACTACCCTTACCTTCATCCTCGCATTCATCCTGGAATCCAAGTCTATCACAGCTTTTGCTTGTTCTTCTTCGTTTTGTTGATAGATCAGTGCTGGACTCGCAATTGTAGTGGCAAAAAAGTCGAGCGCGAGTCGCTAAAGATGGTGAGCCAGAAGGGCTCTAAAAATATGTCTCCTTCAGAGTCAAGTTTATAACAAAACGAATTTCTACAATTCCTAATATTCTATAACTGCAACTTGCTTATACAGGGTGTACCACAGGGTATAGGGAATGCTGGACAAAAATTAAAATTACATAATCGAAGACTCTATTTTTGCTATAAAATACAGGGTTGTTCCATTTGAAAGAAGAAAGAAAATGACAGGTTCGAGTTTCCGTTCACCCTATATATAAGAAAGAATAAAATTGAAATTTAATAGGATACGGAGATATTGAATCATGTTACGAAACTCAGTTTAGCGAAATACATTTTTTTTCTTCAACATACAACAAGCTACAGAGCGTTGATTTACCTACGATTTTCACATAAACGTGTACATATCTTTTAAACGACTCTGTATAACGTGGTAAAACCTCATATCAAAAAAATGTAACCAATCCGAATTCGGTATAATATACAGGGGTTCCCATTTGGAAAATCATATGTTTGGTTTGTAACGGAGTTATGCAGCACTCTGTATAGTTTGATATAATTTCAAAATATGGACCTTCAACAGATCTACTATTTTTGATAATAATATTTTTTGATATCTCATAAAATAACCCATATACCAAAGTTTTTCGTAAGATTGGTACACCCTGTATATCATAGACAAATTTATAATTTAAAAAATATAATATAACTATTAGAAACGTGCAACATTTTAAAAGCATTGTCAAGTGTATTTTAATTAATATCATTGAAACACAATGTACTCTATATTAACTTAAATCCAAAGGAGATAAAGCAACACACAAAATAAGCAAAAGATAAAGATGCAAACAAAAAAGAAAACTCAGTGTAACAATAAGTATGATAATATTATATGATTTTATTTATTTATGTACAAAAATTTAAGTTAAAAAAAACTATTCATGCATTAAAACTACAATCTATATCAAAATAAAAACTTACATTGAATGGAGAGTCCTTCATTAAAAATCCTTTCCTCTTGGCTAAATGTTTCTGAAAAATATGCTTCTTAATTGAATCTCCGAAGCTCTTATTTTTATTATTCTTTATAACTTGCAATGGTGTCCCATAGCCGTTCTCTTTATTGAACTGTTTGATCAACTTCCTTTTTTTCGACGATTCCGGGAGGCTTTGGATGTGTGCATATAATTGCGCTAGAGCTGTTTCAGTGGGATTTGATTCATTCTCTCTAGCTGTACGTTCTTGATCAACAAAAGTGAATACTGTACTAGCTACATCTGCAGTTGATTCATTAAGTTGTTTTACAGGTGATAAAATACGTTTCTTTTCATACTTGGCTCGAAAATCTAGGATTAATTTAGCTGGGACTCCAAATAGATCTGGGTATTTTTTTATCATAAAACTAACTATTACAAAAAGGTTTTGAGATGCTTTTAATAATACTGTAGGGGATAGAGTCCTCGGACATAATAAATGAGGAGTAAAAAGTTTAGCTAAATTGTCTGGGGACATTCTATTATAATTTTCATATGATGATGTAAGATGGAGTAGTTCTAATATATCTTTTAGTAGCAGCTTGTTTTCTGGTGGAAGAAGCAAGATTAGTAATTGTAAAGCCTCCAGTAATTTCTGTTCTTGAGGGATTTCGTTATTTATGCAGTAAAGATCTGTTGATATTAAAAATTAGATGAAGTGAAATAATATAATTTTATTACAGTATTACCTGCTAGTTGAGAATATACAGGAAAATGTACTTCTGTCATTAGAGGTTCCGGTAATTCCTGCAAAAATCCTTTCAGAACTGATGCACAATCATGTACACTGTAGTTGCCACTGCCCATGTGTATAGTAGAGCCTTGATTTAAAAAATTCTTTAAATCTTGCTGCCTTTCCAAAGATCCTGTTCTTCTGAATATACCTTCAGATTTAATACCTAGAAGTAATTTTTTATCAATTTATCTAGCATGTATTTCATTATCTATTACTTTCGTCATTTTTTAGGAATTCTATCAATTGAAATATTTGACAGACTCCTTCTTGAGTTAAAGGAGCACCTTCCATTACGCTGCGAAGTTTGGTTTTCTTTGAAAACGGTACTAGATTCCATTTTTTCACCCTGCCTTTTTCAGCTACCGAATCATTGCTAAAAAATTATAACATGAAAATATGACTTCTTCAATTAACAGCAAGTACACATAATTTTACATAAAAATACTTACTCATCTGTATGAGTATCTAACAAAAATGATAAATGCATTCTTATGAGAATGAAAAATTGTTCATTGTAGTCTTTTTTAAATCGCTCAACGATTCTGGTAGTGTCTTCTTCATTGGAACTCATATTCAGGGCAATTTAACGTTGATAGATCGATTTATGCACTTTCAGTGTGCAATTCATTTTTTCAACATCACGATTGTATATTTAATTTGCTCGAAATTCATTAAAAATTAGTTAATTACTTCTGTTTACCAGTTAAAATCGTTAATTTTAAATCTTTAACCTCCAATTATACATCTTTGTTTGCAGCACGTAAAAGAAGAGTGTAGAAATATTTAGTTCGTATGTATGTTATCTATGGTATTTTATTTTTTAAGTTGTCCAAACCATAGACAACGTCCATATGTAAGATTTGTAATTTGTTTAATATCTCTATAATCAGCGATATGGGGTAAATTTATTTTCCATGTTAAAGCAATTTTCAATAAAATGTACCGATACCTTAGGTTAAGGCATTTATATATTAAACGTTTGGAAAACCACTTTGCCTTTACTATTTTTCAGGATTGCCAACTAAAATTTTTCTGACGTAACACGACTGACGCAGGTGCATCCTGATCCTGGTGGTGTGGTGTATTTGTATTGTGAAGTTTTATCTGGATTTTGTTTATCAATTTTGTTTATTATTCTTATTTCTTGAAAGGAAGCATTACTTTTTTCACTTAATTTACGGTGTATTATGTTCAGCGAACTGGAGTCGATAAGTTTGTCTCCGAAAAAAAACAGCGATAAGTTTTTAAATGTTATTGACAACAGATCTTGTTCAAAGCCCACTAGAAAGGTATGTTTTCTGCATGTAAACTAATATTGTACAATAAAATACGGTTTTTATAGTAATGTTGCATTTTTACATGTATTTTTATTTATAATTGAAGTAGAAGCATGTACAATTTTTCATCGATTTTCAATTTGTCACGAATGTCTGCATGGACGCACGAGTTTAGTATGAATATTTCAAAACTACGTGAATAGTCTCAATTCAAATATATTATTTATAGCTTCAGTAATACGAATCATAAAACTGTTAACAATACCAATTTATATATAAAACAGTTTTTGTGTAAAAGTGATTGTAAAACTTTACAGTTATAGGTTACTTACCTAGACGACACTGCAAGAAAGTATTTCCATAGAATAGATAATAATAATGTCAATAAATTGTTGTTTGAATTAAAACAGCACGAGATTATTGTTTAATACAGTAATTTATTATATTTTATGTATATTGTGAAAACTAATTCAGTTTCTCCAATCTTCCCGCGTTTTCAAAACGCCTGTTAGGATCTTTTTATGGAAAGCATGTTGGAACTAATTTGTGTATTATTTATAGTAAATAAATTTAGTATAGTAGGATTTGTTCACTAGATTTAAACATTCCCACACAAATATAGAGCAATAAAAACCATTAATAATAAAAATTATACGATTTTGAATAAAAATTTCACGCAATATGATTAGAATTTCTTTATTTTCGTAATACAGATTACGATGCAGTATTTTATTTCTTCCGCGATTGTTCTTATTCCTAATTGTTGTTATTAACGGCTCGTTTAAAATACCGTTCTCAATCTAAAAAAATATCTCATCCAGCTGTCAATCAAAGAAGAGGTGCACGCCAATTTTACTTTCACTTTTTCTTTGTGTACAAAGTGTAAATTATTTTCCAAATGTTTTATACTTATTGTACCATCTTTAGCGGTGCTGCCTTTTCTAAAAATATCAATGAACTCGGAAGTTTTGAGAAGGAAGTGTCAATTTCAGTTTACTTTCGGGAAGTTGTAGCAGCTTGTAATATTATGTTTTTGTTTTATACGAGGGAAACTTGAAAAATTTAAATATATTCGATATGTAAGAAAACAATTAGATGCACTGTATATTTTTTCGCATATTTTAAATGGTGTTAATTTGATACAGTTATACAACTCGTTATGTTACGCCTGTTACCCCCAACAATTTGCTAAACCCAAAGAGGGGAAATCTAAACAACAATAATTTAATTTTAACTGTTATCTATCTATCTATCTATCAGCAGTCTCGCTGGATGCTTTCGTATTTTATCAGTGTAATAATATAATTTCGGTGAATGTATTGATCCTCTTTACGCTTACATTTTATTTTTAGTTCATACATTGTTTTATTAGCACGAGCTTTGTATATTTTCTTTTTCAGTTTTTTTATTGTGAAGTAGTAGTGCATTGCATGAATTGACACTAAATGGGAATACCGACGGAATCTAGTGTCATGTTTCAAAATCCTCAGGTGAGTACCTAGAAAAAAAATTGATAAAATCTATTCGTTATCTTTATTGATTGTTTAAAATCACTTGTTTTGCGTCTTAATCAATTCAGTCAAGGGATTTCATAAATTTACACTGCGCTATGCGCCATTTTAATAAATATATTCCCAAAAAATGTTCTTTAGAATAAATAAATTTATATTTGAATGATTTTCTATCGCAAGGTTTGTTGTAATGACCGCAAAATCGAATTGAAAGAATCGATTTCGGAAGTTCGATTCCCAAAAATCGTTTCTCGAGTAGACTCGGAATCGATTTTCATTTAATACTTGAAAAGTATCCATATGTACGTAATGAAAATATAATTATTTGTCTTGCAAAATCTATAAATAAACTAGTTCTCTCTCACTTCTTCTAGGCCATAAATAACAAAGATTTCAGTGTATTCACTAAAACTTCCAGTGTATATATAGGATATAAACATAAACATGCTCTTTGTGGCAGTCTCTTGACCTCGCAAGTTCAAATAATATTTTACGCAACCACATAACTGTTTACGAGGGTACTTTGTATGTTAATATAGTCAAATGCTGTCTTATGCGGGACATACGATTTAACCAAGACATACGTTTTTGTTTTCTTTTATTGCGTTTAATCATAACTTCCAAATAAAGTCCGTAAGATGAATAAGACAGACTTATGCAATTTTGACGGGAGAGGAAAGGATATATATTTAGTTTTCAGCGATTCTAAAATGTCTTTCACCAGCGAAGTTTTTATTTAAATGTCAGTTATGTCACTTTGACAATTCAAAGGGATGATATGAATATTAAGAAGCATTTTTTTGGTATTTTGCATCCTCAAGCAAAAAAAAAGGTACTTAATCTGATAGATTAAGCATCAACCATCAATATAAGTCGCGAACGATACATTTTACAAAAAAAAAAGGTAGAACATGTCGCGGGACACACGGTAGGAACTTTAGTTCCTTTTAAGCAAAAATTATCTAAGTACTTAATACATTTGACGTTATAGATAAACGATTTGCATATTCTTTGGTGGTAGAGTAGTAAGCATACCAGACTCTCACGCGGTAGACCCGGGTTCGATTCCCCGTGAGGAAGTTTTTTTTATTGTTAATTTTATTTTCAAATAATTATTCTGCTTGATATTAATATCGACAACAGGTAGACGTTTGAAATATTTAGCAGAATATTCATTATTACAGATAATGGTACGGTACCCTTCATGAGGGAGTCCGACTGGCAACATCTACTTATAACAGCATCGTATATTTAAAAAGGGGAACCGTAGCATTATACAAATTGGACATTCAAGAACTGTACGTCTACCACAAAAAATTAGTGGAAACATAATATTGAATTGTTAAATTTTTAATTTGAAGTTACATTACAGTTTATAGAAATTTTTATTTTCTAACTTTTTTCTTAAGTGGGTCGTAGAAAAAATGTGCTGTTCGACTCGTGTGGATCGTCCATATCGCACTTGAACTTGACTTGACTCAAACTTCGTCCTCGTGCGATATGGCCATCATATCCACACTAATTGCACAAACTACTATTTCTATCAAAATATGCCCTTTTACATTTAAAAACAACCTGCCAAATGTCAAATCAATTTATCCATCCATTTTAAAGTAATTAAAACATTCAAGTTTTCAAAATTTCAACACCCTGTATTTCGAAAAGTAAATGCGCTAGACCCCTTAATCCTCATAACATTTTGTCCAATTTTATGAGAGGAATCTACATGCAAACGTTGTAATTACCCTTAACGTTCGAGATGCTTATACTATTTTTGCGCGATCGTATTGAAATAAATTCCGAATAAAATACAACCTACGGTCCCGACAACCGATGCTGTAAATAAACAAAAAAGATCAATCGCGCAAAAAAAATTATGGAAATAATAGTAAAAATTTATCCGAACAAATTCAAGTAGATCACCAGCACTGCGAATACCAGCTTTGCATAGAATTTTAATGTAGCATCGTTGGTTCAGTGGTAGAATGCTCGCCTTCCACGCGAGCGGCCCGGGTTCGATTCCCGGCCGAAGCATATGAATCGCTGCTTCGTAAACGAGAGAGAGACTCAGGAGAGAGCACACGCACGCAAGTAAGGCACATAACGAAGCAACGTAACATAACGTAACGTAACGGTCAGATCTTTTGCGCCGCGACCCCCTGTCGCTCACACAAAAAAGGTCTCTTTACATTTTGTTCACATTTTGTTGTGGCCCACGCTAATCGGTCCACCCCAATGCCTCAAATATCAATCTATCAAAAACATTTTATAATTTTTAAATTTTAACTTTTTTTCAATGATAGGAGAAAGCAGTTTTTTATTCTTAAAATGAATTGCGAAAAATTGAAGGGCGGCAATATGCAAAAGCAATGTTTCGGCGGGCACGGCTCTTTGTTTTTTCATCAAAAGATTCCGATTTGATATTTGGCCCCCCCTAATAAAAAAATCTCCGCACGCCTATGTCTCGACGGCGCTCGAGAATGTAGCCATTTAGCGACCTAATTATTAGTTGACTAATACCTCCAGTACTATCTGTCACTAAATTTAATATCAGATACGTTATGACTGCCTGCAAAGTTTCCTATTTGTTTTAAATATTGGTTACATACTTTTGGACAACCCTATATAGTCAGGTTCATTGTTCGAAGATAACAAATCTATCTCTGCTCTGCTTTGTCTAGACTACGTATTATTATTAAATACAATGTTAGAAGAAGTAATAAAGAAATATATCAATCTCCACCCGTATTTAATTTGAAGACAGCTGAATCATTCATTATACACTTAATTTAAATTAAAACCCATTTTTTCCCGTCATGTAATATTAACTTACAAAATTACTCTAAGAACTTTATTTCCACGCCAGAATTTTTAGATTCATTATCTTGTAACAATCAAAATCTGTATCACATGATAAGATAAAATTTAATAATAAGCGATCTTTACTGTATTTATATATGCAACAAACGTATACAGGTTGTTATAACAACAACAATAATCATTTATTTGAAATGCAAATTTTACTTGTTTAAATATTACTAGGAATTCATAATTATTATTATAGTTGTAAGTTTTGTTGGTGGACGTCGTCGACACACAGTTGTATTTGTATAATATTATAGTGTTGCTGTTGGAAATTAGACTTAGATGTCGAAGGTAACAATTATATTTGTTTTTTGAAGTTGTGTTGTGAAAGTGAAGTTTGTTTATTGTTTTGGCTAAGCCCGAGGTTAGCAACTATTAGGATTTTTATTATTTTCATTTTTAATTCACTTTATTTTGGATATACAGGGTGTCCCAGGAGTACGTACCAAAAACTTGGGAGGTGATAGAAAGGCTAAAAATTATGATGGTATTTCATATAAAAATTTTTCTTTACGCCCTTCGTTAACGAACTATAGGGCTCTAAAGTTAAACAAAAAATTATTTCACTTTATGCCCGCGCGGGCTATAAGGTGAACTTTATGCCCGCACGGACATTAGATAGTTGGTAACTAAGCAATAAAAACACAATAATGAACTAGTATGACATAAAATGAATTTTGTACATGTTGTTTACCTGAAGAAAAGTGTCCGTGAGAAATTTCAATCATATGATTGGTTTTTTGAGTTATAGGACGTTGAAGTTTGAGAGTAGTGGGTTTTCAAAAGTAATATTTTATTCAGGAACACGTTTTTATTATAAACATTTTACACGACTGCTAATCTTCACCAATAAGGCATCAGTTTCAGACTGATTTTAAATCTAAATTATTGATAATTACAGGGTGAATCAAAATAAATTCGTACTTGATCTTAATTATCACTGTATTTCTAAAAAAGTCTGTTGAATGGAACATTTTTCATACAGGGCAAGTCTGTGCTTTATAGATACTTATACAGGGTGTCCCACGACGAGTTAAAACTATCTGTATATGGCAAAATACTTATAGTAAAATCTTGAAAATTTCTACGTTTCGATTTACGGATGCGATCTTTTTAAATAATTTCAAAGATGGCCGACTTCCGGTTCTACCGGAAGTCGATTGCAACTTTGTCATTTTAATTGGAACACCCTGTATATTAATACATTTTTAAAATCTACGTAAAATTTTAGTATACTTTTGATGAAAACTTTTTTCGAAAAATGCATATTTTTTGAGATTGATTTTTTTGTAAAAAATTTGACGGTTGCAGGCCCTTACAAATTATTTTTTTAAGAGGATACGCTTAAAGATATGAAAATGGTTTCTGTTCGGTTGCTTTTTACAAGGTTAGACCTATTTGAAGCTATGTTGGAAAATTTTTCATTTTATACAGGGTGTGTATAAAAAGTGTTCAAAGTTAAACTTCATAATTATCAAATTTCTTTATTTTCTTAGATAGAACCATCCGATTTTTCCTATTTTAATGCATTCAGGGGTAAAAAATAAGGCAAATTCATGTATACTTTCCTATACCTAAACCTTACCGTTATCCAGATATTAAATGTTTTCTACAAAGTTTTCGAGATGCAGGATATCTTACTGCAAATAAAATAGCACATATGTTCTTGTAACAACTTTGCCATATTTACCATGTATTAAAAGCAAATTTACATAATTTTTTTTATTTCTTAGTGCTTGTATCAACGGGTCAAAATAACCAGACCACACTTGCATCTCTCAAAATTTACAGAAAACATTCAATATCTGGATAACGGTAAGGTTTAGGTATAGGAAAGTATACATGAATTTGCCTTATTTTTTACCCCTGAATGCATTAAAATGGAAAAAACCGGGTGGTTCTGTTTAAGAAAATAAAGAAATCTGATATTTATGAAGTTTAACTTTGAACATTTTTTATACACACCCTGTATAAAATGAAACATTTTTCATCATAGATTCAAATATGTCTGACCTTGCTGAAAGCAACTGAACAGAAACCATTTTCATATCTTCAAGGGTATCCTCGTAAAAAAATAATTTGCAAGGGTCTGCAGCGGTCAAATTTTTTACAAAAAAATGAATAACTCAAAAAGTATGCCTTTTTCGAAAAAAGTTTTCATACAAAACTATACTAAAATTTTACCTAGATTTCAAAAATGTATTAATATACAGGGTGCTCTATTCAAAATAACAAAGTTGCAGTCGACTTCCGGTAGAAACGGAAGTCTGTCATCTTTGAAAATATTTTAGTTAAAGAGATCGTATCCGAAAACCCAAACGTAGAAATGTTCATGATTTTACTATAAGTAATTTGCCATATACAGATTGTTTTAACTCGTTGTGGGGCACTCTGTATAAGTTATTGTGTACCAATACTGTGTGTATACAAAAATATATTTCATGGCTCCCGCCTGCTTTATTAACTTTTATACGAAATCTTCATGTTCAATGTTAACCAATGTTCTGTCAAACATTTTATTATCTTCATCATAGACTTTTTTTGGCAGAAATCTTACACATAATTTGGTTTTAACGATGATCTCACAGTTTGTTTATTATGATCATGTATCAACACTTTAATTACACAAGTATACTTGTAAAGTACATTTCACAATATTCCGTTGACACTGGTCTTGAAAATTTAATAATAAAACTTTATAAATCCTTCATTGTATAAAAAACAAT
>CAJUYH010008633.1:0-15080 GCA_910591685.1 Galerucella tenella
CGCCACAAAAAGTTATACTTTTACTCCTAATAAAACAATATACTATTAGATGTAGCCCCAAGTCAAACAAATAATTGAAAAAAAATTGCTTTAGGTCGTGGCACTCGATTTTCTTGACTTAGGCGGCGCCTTCAATAAAGCTTTCCCTTTGGATGTATGGAACCATAAACTTAAAATAATATAAATATACAAAGCAAAATTATCAAATAAAAATCAAAATGATTCATTCTATAACCTTATCTAATTTAACATTCAAAGAACAAATTAATAATTTTTTTTTATAATTAATAGAAAACATTTTAATTTATGACAGTTCTCGGTAAAGTCGTATTATTTGTGACCTTTTCAAAAAGTCAGGTAACATTATCATAATTACGGCATTCGTAAATATTTTAAAAATATCGATTGCCACTAAATCCTTGCAAGTTACAACAACTTAACGAAGATGTGCAGTAATAATAATAATAAACTCTTTCATATTCACTATAATATATTCTTAGACTAGTGAAAATATAATCTCAGAAGTATTTATTCGACTCAAATCGGTTACTATACCACATAATACTTCGGAGCTAGAGTTTGCAAATGATTTTGTAGAAATTATATTGAAAAATGCCAAAAGAATATAGGTGCCGGCACATGAGGGGATAGCAGAAAATGAAATGGCAGACCAGCTGGCTAAAGAAGGCTTTAAAGAAGCCTTTACAGGTCCAGCACCGTTTAGTGGAATCACAAAGGTTTGCATGAGAGGGGAAGTCGGGAAGTCTACTAAATAAGTTAGACAAGGAACTCTCGTCCAAGCTGTTGAAAGTGGGTGAGGGAAATTTGAAAACAATTACCCATCTGGTGACTGGACACTGTACCCTGAGGAAGCATCTGCACAGGATGGGTAAAGTTAGTGAACATATGTGCAGAAAATGTGGAACACTTACTCACTTACTTTGCTTCTGTGAGAACTTACAAGGAATTAGACGGTAGCACTTTGGAGTGGAAATAACACAACCATCACAACTACTGAAGATTCCTCCAGATAAACTGGTGGCCTATATAGAAGACACGAAGCTTCTGGAATGGAAGTAGATAACATGGGTGATGGTACAAAGATTCAGTTCGAGTTTCTAGGCTGTTGAGCACAACCCAAACGTATGAATGAATGCCAAAAGAAATATGTGCCAAGTGGGGTAAAGCTCCGAAACCAAATACGCTGAGACTAAAAAGTTTACCACCAGAAGAGCTCATAAGAAGGATTGACATAGCGGATCACTAACTTCTGTTTGCACCGGTTGCAGTTTTCTTTTAGCTTTAGTAACTCATGATTAACTTTAACCATTTATTAAAAGTGGAGTGTTTTGCACCATTTGTGGTCAAGGTACTGGTAAGTAAATTATTTGTTGGGTGCAAGTTGGTATCTTGACATTTGGGAATAATTTGATAAACAGCAATTTTGTTGGTAATAGCGGTGTCAAATATGACAACTATTAGAGATTTATATTTGTAAAATTACCCAAACATAAGGTAGGAGTATTCAAAATGAGCGGAAAGAGAAAAAGATCAACAAATTACAAGCACATAATAGAATGCAAGGAAACAGGTGCGTTAAGCTGGAAGGATAAGGCACAGTCCTGGACAAAGATTGAGGGGGAGTTTAATGCTCAATCAGATAGCTACAGATCTGTAGATGTTTTAAACATTTTAAAACGATTTTACACAAATAAAAAGAAATAAATCTTTTTCCAAAAGTTGTTGCTTAAAAGTAGTTTTCCCTATGATATCTTCCAAGACTTCCAGGTCATCTTCATCTTCTTCAAAATCCATTAAATCCATATTTTATTGAAATAGGAATTTATCAAAGGTAATACCACGAGTGCTTCAAATTTTATCGATAATTTTTTCTTTTTCACGAAAACTTGTTTATTTGGCAAGAATATGAAAACAAACCGATTGATAAAATCACGAGTCCGTTAGGACGAGGGATTTTATCTAAATTCGGTTTGTTTGAATGTTTTTGCCTCAAATAAACAAGTTTGAGTGATGAAAATAAAAAATTATGTGATAAAATTTGAAGAGCGAGTTGTATTTGGAAAGATTATTTAAAATTTTGTATTACCTGAATGTTTAATATTCTCTTGGGTGATACCACTCAATCGGTTTGTGTTCATTTTTCAATAAACTTCGAAGCACTTTTAGTTGTCAATAATGACAAATTCAAAGTAAAATTTTGACGTTTCGATGTAAACAAGGTTTTATCGATGAGGAAGCAGAATTATCAGTATAATACCGAATGATTGGCTAGAATAATGTATTGCTATTGGTTAAGACCACCAAAATGTCAGATTTTGACAAGTGAAAAAAATAATCTCGCAAATTCGCCAAGTACTTCAGTTAATTGTCATATTGACATAACTTTAATCAATAATTATATATCAACATCCATTTGCACCGGTCTTAGTTAAGTTGTGGTTAAGTTTTAATTAGTAGTTAAATTAAAATGTTCCTTCCACCATGACATTTATTCTTGAGTTAACGCTATAATTAATAGTTAAATCTAATCCACAGATGAGGTAGGGTTTAAGATATATAATTATTAATCAAAGTTATGTCAATATGACAATCAATTGAAGTACTTGGCGAATTTGCGAGATATATTCCTACCTATTTCAATAAAATATTGATTTAATAAATTTTGAAAAAGATGAAGATGACCAGAAAATCTTGGAAGATATCAGAGGAAAAATTACTTTTAAGCAAAAACTTTAAGAGAAAGATTTATTTCTTTTTATTTGTGTAAAATCGTTTAAAAACATTTATAGATCTGTAGCTATCTGAGCATTAAACTCCCCCTCAATCTTTGTCCAGGCCTGTCCCTTTTCCTTCCAGCTTAACGCACCTGTTTCCTTGCATTCTATTATGTGCTTGTAGGTACTTTCTTATTAAATTCAAGCATATTATTTTCTCATTTTGAAAGAAATTTGTTGATCTTTTTCTCTTTCCGCTCATTTTGAAAACTCCTACCTTTTGTTTGGGTAATTTTACAAATATGGATATCTAATAGTTGTCATATTTGACACCACTATTACCAACAAAATTGCTGTTTATCAAATTATTCCTAAATGTCAAGATACCAACTTGCACCTAACAAATAATTAACTAACCAGTACCTTAACCACAAATGGTGCAAAACACTTCACTTTTAATCAATGGTTAAAGTTAATCATGAGTTACTTAAGCCAAAAGATAACTACAACCGGTGCAAACAGCAGTTAAACCCTACCTTATCTGTGGATTAGATTTAACTATTAATTATAGCGTTAACTCAAGAATAAATGTCATGGTGCAAGGAACATTTTAATTTAACTAGTAATTAAAACTTAACCACAACTTAACTAAGACCGGCAAATGGCTGTTAGACCTAATAATAAAGTATTAAATTAATCGCTCAGCCTGATGCACTGGTCAGGATATTGGAACCAATCTATAAAATTATTATAATGTCTTGTTAAGGTTTCAATTCAATCTGTCGATAATATATATTTCGGAGATAACCTTTTTTTAAAAAACTACAATTATTATCAAGTCGCCAACTATTTCTGCTGGACTAAAAAAGGATTAAAGATGCATCAGATGCACAATTGCTTATTGCGTAACTCCATAATTACAGGGATTTAAGCTATTTTATAGAAATGCATCTCTGTGCATTTTGTATTTTGCATTTGTGATCTCGACGAAAATGCTGCTCGCAAGAACCTTAGTTATTTTTGGTGCTATTGTAGTTGGGTGTGTACAAGCTAGACCAGCCGATGGAGACGCTAAAGCTGAAACACTGAAATACAGCAACGATGTGAGATTAGATGGATATAATTTTGAGTAAGTTTAATTTTGTTTTAGCAATTAAGTAGATTAAAGTCGTAATTTGCAAACTATTCATGTTTTAATTAATAAATTTCCGGTCCGTATTTTAAAATGATTAAGCTGAAGAAGGCTCTGTGAGAACGAAACGTTGTACAAACATTTAGGTGGCGTTTTCTCTTATTCTGAGTATATTAGAGAGAAAAAAGTTAAATACAACTTCTTAATGATATCAATAACAAAAAATTTATAGAATAATATAGAAGATTGACAAATTTGATTGTTAAGCCAATCATTTAGTTTCAGAGGCATTACATCTCTTATAGTTTCCTATAGATTTCTTATAGATCCCAATATTCGAAAAAAATCAAGCTGAAAAGATCTTGTGATAACGAAATCTATGATTATTGTTTTCTCATAGCCTTTGTAGAGAAAAATCTCTTCTAGTCTCCGAGATCTCGATATTGGAACCTCTTAAAATGGGCGCCCTGTATATAATCAGTTACGATTGACCCTGTACAAAGACACGTATCTGTTCATTTAATATTGAATACGCACTTTGATATATTGATACTTCACAGCATCCTATTTAAAGTGATATCATCACAAATTATAGCACTAAATAATTATTATTTATTATTTTACGATGTACAACAAAAGATTATTTTTAATAAAAACTGCAATTATTTTAACTAGCTTTTCAGCAAGCAATAATATTATTAATTTTTTCAAATAATCTTTCATTAGTCATTATTAAAATTAATATATTATTGGTTTTTTTAAATATTTGTTGTGAATTTTTATAATTATTTATTCAATCACAGTTTCCTGAAGAAGATCGTCATTTTATTATCAATAGATATAAAGTTGTAACGGGGTTGGGATATATGCACGATTTAACCAACAATTCTGGTTTGTAACATCACTTGAATACCAGTTTCGGCGTATTTGCGCTTCATCAGTACAAGGTAGATTATGCTCTTAGAGCTTCTGAACGGATAACCTAAAATACATAATTATGTTTATGTCTATTTCAATATACTTCCAATCAGTTTCCATTTAATAAACATTTGGTATAATATTCTGTTAATAATAATTTATTGAACTGTGTTTTAGTTTTGAAACAAGCAATGGAATCAAAAGAACAGAGTCAGGAGTCGTTAAGCCCGGAACTGGCAAGGACGACGGATCCATAGACGTAAACGGAGCCTTCTCTTACGTCCTTCAAGATAATACACCTGTGAGTGTCACGTTTGTAGCATCCGAAAATGGATACAGACCGGTGGTGGTTATCGGTCAACCACGAACTGGAAAACGATAAAAACAAAGAATGATTTTCGCACTTTTTTATACCATACACATGTTATTAATAAAATATCCTTCAATGTAAATGTATGTCAGAATATATTTCATCAAAATTTGCACAATAGGTATAGGCACGTTTCTTCACATCAATAATTCATTTGTTGAATGACGTCAGTTTCCGATGCAACGACATGTTAGAGTCATCAGTGGCACATAAAAAATTGTTGTTGTTCAAATCATCAAGATACTTTGAAAAGTGTTGTAGTGATTTGAGACTCTAAATCTCGGAGTAGCGGTTCATCTGATAGTTCCACTTGAAATTTTCTCAATTTCTGACGCTGTTAATAGCGCCGTCAATACCTTGTTACCACATTTTAAATTTATTTCTATTAATTCGTCCGTTTTGACCGCTTCTAAAAATTCGTAAGTTTTTTTAGGTTAAGCTGTCATTTTGTCAACCACCAAATTTATCCACCACCTCGATACAACGGTGGAGTGGTTTGCAATTTTGGTTGATGCAACAGTAATAAATGAATGCCTCATTTCTTCAATCTACAATCCACCAATAAATATAAAAACGCAATTCGTGGATCTCCCGGTGAATAAAAGAACGTGCCTTATTATTTCTAATATCATCCACTTCATTTTGATTCACTTTCTGTCTCATTTCAAACTTAAATCTTAATTTTCTCCAATTCTAATTCAACCAGTTCGCCAAATTTCCAATATTTGCTTTAAATCAACTACTCCACTTCTGTCCTGCCACTGATTGATTGATCAATCAGGACGCTTGGAGCTCTCGGCGCTTCATCCTATAAGCTTTTTGTTCGTTTGGCCGTGCAGTTTATGTTAAGAGACCAGTAGCTCTTATCAGGCTCAACAAATACTGGTTCAGGACCTGTGAATGCAGTTACAGACTCTAGCTTTGTTAGTGTGTTTGCCTTTCCATTGCCTACAATACCCTTGTTTCTACCAGTTCAACTGTCCAAATTTTCCAAAAGTTTTTAAATTTTTGATTACTCACCTTCTTTGTAACTCCTTCTAGTACATCAATAATTTTAATAATATCATCAGCAGATCGCGAGTGGTTGAAGTACTCACAATTACATGCGGATAATTCTACCTAATTTAAGTCTTAAATGCTTATTGTTTATAATAATATCTACCAAAACATGAGCTCATTTAAATATACTATTATAAAAGACTGGCGATTAAAGTATTTTTACTTTCTCCTTTCCCCAGTTTTCAATCAAAATAATTCAAGACTGCTTAGTATTTGAATATGTGCTGTTAAGTTTAAATATGGAGTCGTAAATATCCACACAACAGCGCCACCTATCAATGGGCTCGTTTACTAAAATTTTTAAATCATTTTTAACTGTCGTAAAACAAAGTACTAAGGATAAAAATATGATTCATGTCAATAGAATATGTCGTTCTCCTAAAACAACCAATTAAACAAGCATACCAAGAGCGGGGCGAAGACTATGACTGTGACGTCACCGCATATGAAAGTTAATGTGCACTAACATTACGCTTCTGGCTGTAACGTGCCTCGCGTATTTTGAATTACCTAAAAAAATTAGTGTGAATAAAATAAAATGCGTGGACGTAATTTTAAAAAAGCAGACTCATTAAATCTTCCAGAAGTGGACTTGCTGATGATTATGAAGTTTTTTCATCAAAAACACGAGTTTATTGAGTTATAATGTGACACATCGTTACTGGCTGTTTTCCGGCCGGAATGATTAAATATGTTAATATTTTCATATATACATGCTCTCTCAAATGATATACAGGGTGATTCCAGATGTTTCATTTTATCCCTGGTCTGGTGGACAAAGTTACGGAGATAACGCTACAGGTTACTCAGTACAAAATTGCAATTTTTTTAACTGCAGACTGCCCAATTGAAGGAACTTCTCCAAATGCTATTTATGATGAATGTGTAGTGGAAATTAAATCACCAATGATGAAAAGAACAAGAAAAACTTATTTTGATGAAGCAGGTAATATTAGTTCCAAATGTTTACATCAGATTCAAATGCACATGCACCTCAGTGGTAAAAAAAGCGATATTTGTTAAAGCTTTGAATCAAATCAAATAATTTCTTTTGAAACATATAATATACGTCGTTTTGTTGATGTTCTACTGAAAAGATTACCTGTTTTTTGGAAAAAAAGCAGTATTCAATAAAATTTAATTTGACAAGAACTAACCCATTATTTTATTGAATAATTTTAAACATTAATAACACCACAAGCTATAATAATAATTATAATAAATGCTTTTATTGGCCAAACATACATTGCATACAATAAATTCCAAATCCTAACTACATTGAATGAAAAGCAGCCCTCAAATAAGGCGGTTGAATGTTTAGGCATCGTTAAGCGACCAACTTGTCTCAAGGCGGCGCCAGACATGCGGCATTCGGCGAATACCGAGCGACTGCTCGCCAAGTAGCGAGTGTGTGGACGGGTTGATCGCTACTTGCCGATGACCAATTTTAGTATTTGTGCAGTGCTCGCGTAGTTCCCGTTGTGTGTCGGTCTTCCGAAGCAAAATCAAAGGAAACGAATATTTGCCGTATAACGCTCTGAATCCGCATCCAACGAATGGCGAATATCTGGTTTAGGTGCTTGTCATTTGGCGCACACCTTGCCGAGTAACTCAACTACTTGCTACTTGGCGAGCAGTCGCTCGGTATTCGCCGAATGCCGCATGTCTGGCGCCGCCTTCAGGTTTGGATTGTGTACATCGGTTCTAAATCTAAGTTTATTGTACAAGTACGGAGGTTTTTGTGTATGTAAAATTTTATAGTATAATACAAATTCACGTACCTTGCGACGTTCTTCCAAAGTAAGCCACTGCAGTTCTTTATAATATGATGAAGTGGGTGCTTTCCTTCTTAATCCACATATAAACCTGATGCAACAGTTTTGAATACGCTGTAACCTTAGTACGTCTCTTTTTAATAATCTAGGCCCAAAAACCGCATCGCCGTAATTTAAGTGTGATAATACAAGTGATTCACATAATATCATTTTTGTTTTTTTTTGTAAGCATTATCCGGCTGAATTTGAGATTGGCAAAGGCGCGACGAACGATTAAAGTTACATGGGACGAATAGCGTAAATCAGAGTCAATGATCAATCCTAAATTTTTTGCACTATCGTCTATATTAATGATATTATCATCAATTTCAAAGTTCATTAATCTTAAGCACCTCTTCCTGGCTATGGGCTTTCCAAATAAAAGTGCAACTGATTTAGCACTATTCAGTGATAGACAAAATTTATTGGATATAGCTATCAGTGACTTTAAATCTTCATTTACATGCTGACACGACACAACCACATCTTCTTCCTTAAAAGAATAATACAACTGTGCATCATCCGCATAAAAATGAGACGAGCAGTGTTGCAATTTCTTATAAAATAGATGTGTATAAATTATAAAGAGAACTGGCCCAAGTATAGAGCCTTGAGGCACTCCAGAATTAATTTTTAAAAATGCATAAGACCTATTGCAGTAGGTATCTGCTTGCTGACGATTACTGAGGTAGCTACGAAACAAATTTATAGCACTTGTATCCAAACCAATAAAATTTAACAAGGGAAACAATAACTCATGATTTATACGATCAAAGGCTTTGGAATAATCTAGCAATACTAAAGCTACCAATTTATTAGCGTCCAAAGATGCATGGATATCATCGGTTACTTTTAAGAGAGCTGTTGTGCAACTATGTAATTGTCTGAATCCGGACTGATGAGCTGGTAAAATATTATTACAATCTAGGAACAATATTATCTACGTATTTAAAAAAAATTAAATTAATACAAGCGTGTGGTTTCCAATAGCCCTCTCAATATGGATTCACAACGTATTTTATAACGATTCTGATTGAAGAAAAATGAAATCCTAAGACTACACACACAAAGTATGTTGACTTATCACCTTATCAGTGAATGCTTCGAGTCTTTTTATGCTTTTCTGCCATTGCTTCCGTTTTTTTGCATCCTTATCAATAGTAATATATGTTTTGTTAGATGTTTTAATCGTAGTACTTTCACATTCTGTAACCGCACAATATTTATAGCTTTTTTACCCTGGTTCTGGTCCATTGTGTCAAATAGTTTAAATTATTTCTAAACGTTCTTATTTCATAAACATAACACTTTTTAGAGTTTGCTAAAACGTATAATAAAAAATAATAAGAATATAAGCAAGCGAAATACTGTTACCAGCTAAGTAGTCATCCAACCGAAAACCGATCGGCGCGGTATCCTCTCTCTAAACGAGAGATTTCATATGCGATGACGTCACGCCCGAAATTCGGAGAGGAGCGCTGTTTAATGTTTATAATTTTATTTAGGCGACTCAGGAGTCTCGCTAACGTCTAATTTTTTGCACAGAGTCTCAAAATGATGTGCTCTTCCTAATGGTAAAATAAAAAAATATATGTAAATGAGCCTTTGGAATAAATGATCGTCTGGTTATAATGAACAACTTTTTGTTCAATGAACGAATTTAACTGGTGAATTGTAAAAGTGACGTGATGTAATTCGTTAAAAAATTTGGGTGTAAAACACTTAACATAATTTGTGATTCCCCAAAATTCATAAAATAGACAAGTTGCGAAGAACAACGTAGGTAGACCACACACTTGAAAAAGTGCACTTGACCCATACAGTACCTAGCAAGAAAATGTCAAGGTCTATTGCATAACCATTCATTGATAACGTTTTAGGATAATATTAAGAGGAAAAAAATCCAGCCCAAATAAAATTTAAATTGAAATTCCGCTGTTACACAATTTAATCAATATAATTGTTATAATAACTATAATTAATCGTAGAAGCCTAGCAAAATATCTGTCAAGGCAATATAATAAATTTGACAATAATGTGAAAATAATTCGTTGATTTCTGCAATAGTTGTTATATTTTTGAATCATTTTAGCGTCTAAGGGATCAAGGCGTTAAGGCCTGCTAAAGCCAACCGAATAAACTAAAAAATAGGAAAATATAACAAAAAACTTTGACATTCACTATCTTTTAAATAAAAAATTCACGAGAAACGTCAATGTCATCAAATGGCAGATGGTGGAAAACTCCAAAAATCGTGATGTCATGAATTTTCCGCCCTTGGTCTGCTAAACAATATTTTCGGCTTTATTTTTGGTGTTCATATGATTTGTTTTCTGGTAAGGTGGACAAAAAAGTTCTTCAGTGTACAGAGTCCCAGTACATCTCCACTTTCAATAGCAAAATTTGTAATTTGATTTATAATGAAGATTTAAAAACATTGAATAGTTCTTAAAATCGAAAAAGGGGAAGGAAAATGAATTGTTTGATATTTTTCCGAGTAAAGAAAAATGATTGAGATTTATCGGGAAAATGTTTGCGATTTATAGAGAATGGCAGGGAGAATAATTGAAGAAGGTATACAGTAGTACCAGCATTGCTTCCCGACCAACTGACACGACACAGATCCAAGTGTAACTGTCCATAACAATAAAAAATGTTTGGCAGGACGGGGATTCGATCCACGGACATCTGGACATTGAATAGAAGGTTAAAAGCTGTATGTTCAGATATCAGTCGATTTTTCCACTCAGAATACAGCAAAAACTACGCTGTAATCATTTAAAATATTGAAATTCACGCAAAACTCTATGAAATCTTATAGTTTTGAGGAGTTCTATAAAAATCTACAAGCTCAAATTATTGTTGTTCAAGCCTGAATAAAAACTGACTCAATATATTTTGACTACAAACCTACCACATTATTTAGATAGTTTTTGATTTTTAATAATAAATCCGGACCTGTATATTTATTTAATTATAATTCCCAACTTTTCTTAAAATCGAATGATTTATAAACAACTGATGTCATCCTTAACCCCCACCAAGATCAATTAAAATCAATCAAATTTTTTTATTTAAATATTAAAAATTCTTTCTTTCTTTGCTAGTTGTCTATTGGTATCTAACAAAAAACACACAAAATGAAGGTACAAATTATTGTTCTTTTGGCTGGAATTACAGCTGTCTGTTGGGCAGCACCACCTGTTCCAGAATCCAGAATCTTAAGATACGACAGTGATGTGAGAGAAGACGGTTATAATTTTGGGTGAGTACCATCTGTATCTGTAGCACTTAGACCACATGTGACCCATTGTACATCCTCCCGAGTCCTATAGGTCATCGTCCATCCTGTCCACCAGCCCCATAGTATGGAGGTGTTTCCTTAGTTGACAGTGGCCAGTCAAAAATCCTACTGTTAAAAGTAGGTTTTTCCTGGTCATGGCCAAATATTTCTTCGGCGTCAGCTTCCCAGGGTCGCCCAGGGTGATCCTGGCAAGACTTCATCCTTTGATTCCATTCCATCTCTCAAGGGATTGAGCATGGGTGTAAAGTTTGGCTGTTTTCGCACTTGTCGAAGTCGTCGGTGTTACTGGGTCCTAAAATTTATAGCCCAGCCGCTTCCCTGGCTGAAGAATCGGCAATGCGATTACATCTACTCCTGTCGTGCCCTTTAACCCACCTCAGGATAATATTGTTATCTGCCGAGGCGTCAGCTAAATTTTGGTGGCACTCTAGTACTAGCCTCGATATAACACGTTGTCTGTTCAAGGCTAATAGGGCTTGTCTACTATCAGTGCAGATTGTTATTTTTTTGCCAGAAATTCCTTTTCTGGTTCGTTCTTTTGTGGCAATTGAGATACCAGCCAGTTCTGTTTGAACCAAGCTGGTATTGTTTCCCATTCCCCACTTAATCCTTAGGCTTAGTGCTCCACATCCTGAGCCTTTATTCTGAGCCATCTATACTGTGATGTGGAGTGTCTCAAAAATCAAAAATGCCAATTTGTTCCTTATTTTGAGTTATTTGAACTTTAAAATTTAATATTTCAAGAGAACCATAAACTGGGAATTTCAGTTCATAGCTGGGACTCACTTTTCGAGGAAATTTTCAAATACTATTATTTTGAATATTGTATATACAAATTTTTAAATTTTGTGCCTTTTTCCATTTTCAGATTCGAAACCAATGATCCAATCACACGTAACGAAGCTGGAAAAGTACTTATAATTTCACCAGAAGAAAGTAACCTCAAAGTTAACGGAGATTTCGCCTTCAACTACCCAGAAGGAATTGGATTCCAAACAGTTTTCGAAGCTGACGAAAACGGTTACAGACCGAAAGTATCTTTTGGTACCGCTGTAAAACCAGTTGTAGTATAACTTACTTCATTATAACCCAAATTGTTTTATGTACAAAATGTAGAATACTGTCAATAAAAATATGATGAAACGTTTTTATAACTTTATTCATTTCAGACAGTCAGTTGCTACAAAACGATATAAAAGGGTCTGTCGTACCGCTTCTCTCTTGATTTAAACTAAATTTAGCAAAAACCCAATAAAGATAGCGGAAAAAGGCTCTCATGTCTCTATATTTCATTTTCATTACCGAAGGAGTTATTTGACTGCAAATAAGACGAAACATGAGAAGACATCTTCTATCATTATATAATTCAACAACGTATACAAGGAACTATCAAACATGCAACTGAAATTGGGTAAAAGACATTTGAAGACAGTTAGCGATCTGACCACTAAGGATACATATTTTTGCATACTCTGCTTCTGTGAGAGTTTACAAGGCCTCAGACGGAAGCTGGATAGGAAGTAATACTGCTAATACTCATAACCTTCACCGAGAAACTAGTGCCCTATAGAGAAAACTACGGGAAAATTTTGGGAGATGGTACAAATATTTTTTCAAGTGCCTGAGTAACCCAGCGGATGAATTTTAGGTAGGTATCCCTAAGTACCATCTATTTTCTTGAAGAATTAGAAATTTGAAGACACTTACGAGACCCACAATAGGAAGTTGTTAATGAAGATATAAATCTGGGGAGCTGTTCACTATTGAATAATGAATTGAAACTGACATATCCAATATGTGTCAAATCAAAGCCACTTTTAACAATGCAATGCTCTAGACCCAGAAGAAGTTCTTGATTAAGAATCAGATGATGACTGGTGACGAACAGATTTATGTCATAATTGCAATGTATTTTTATATACTTTTTTCATCAATTCACGGACAATTAACACGCGAATCTCTTGTACTTTTGTTAAAAATTTTCTATGTAATATTTTAGTCTATAATGTATTATTCTTGTATCATTATATTGGGTTCTCCCGTTGATAAATAAATAAAAAATATATATATTTTTCTATAATAAATGAAACATGGAGAACGTTTATAACTCGTTATTCCAAAAACCTCAATCAGTCTGGTTGCAAAAATTTGCGGAGAATCTGCAAGAAATGTTTGCTGAGTATTATGGGTAAATATTCTTTACTCTTGAGGCATTTTCAGTTTTCCTTACCAAAAACTTAATGAACTTCAGTTTTTTGCCACATGTGCAAAGCTAATTGTTGCTAGATTCAGGTCCAATGGTGAGGTCCATCTCGCTAGAATTAATCTTATAGCCCCTTTTCCTAATAAGTATATCTTGAGGCCTCATCTGAGAGGAAAACAAGACCCTCGGAAACATAAATATCCATCAAAAGTGTTAGGTTACAGGGTTTCTCATTTATGGCACCGAGGATTTTCCCAATCTGTAAAATGTGGTGGCGCCATCTACAATTGGTTTCCACAATCCAAAACATTGAAAATAGTGGATTTTCAACACCCCCCAGCTCAAATTTTGTACAAAACTTGCATATTTCACAATTCTCAAAATTTCCGGTATTTCAACCCGATTTTTTTGCAGAAAATATTAATGTTGCGAAAAAAATCATAGAGACCATTTTTGTAGAAAATTAACTGAACTTTAATTTTCATCTAAGCCGAAAATCTCTAACTGCCATATTTTAGAAGATATTGGCTGAAAAACTATTTTCCTGGTCTTCTGGGGCCATTTTCTTCGCCCTCGCACGCGTTTTCATGCAGATTTTTGTCTCATGTTCAATGATGTACCAAATGCAACTTCCAACCGGAAGATGAAAACAGGGCGTCATTAATGTTAACTTTGCCTTTTTCTCCTCCTTCATTTACGACTATCTGGTTGTCTGCTAAGAATATCAAGGATTTATCCTTGGACTAATAATTTATGATCGAAAACAACTGATTGAAGTTTTAAAGAGCTACAAAATTAAAAAAGGACACTAGAGAAGTAGAAGTGATTATTGTAACATGATGTATGAGTAGAGAAAGATACAATAAACGTCAATAACACAGAAAAAAATTGAATATTCATTTTTGAATAACCTCCCAGTTTATTTAAACATCAAGAGTGGGTGAAAGCAAGAGTTTATATTAAAATTAAGTATTTTCATAAGTCAATTTTGATAATAAGATTAATAGTGAGCAAACTGTTCAATAGAATTTTGTACTGCAATCAATTAAAATGAAGAACGCATTTGATATTTACATTAAGACGCATAAATAACATCATTACTTTGATGTAGTATATTCAAAATCATATATTCAAATTTCATCACATAATATTAGGAACCTTGATAATTATACGTTATTATGTAACAACTATTACTAACCTTTATCAAAACAACTAATTTCCCATGCCATTCTCACCTTTAACATATGTGTCATTATTTATGAAGGAGGTTGTTGTCGAAGCCAGCGTTTAGTTGAAAAAAATTGTTTTTATTTAATTTATGCTGCTAAATTGGTTATCGATAGTTTAAATTCCTAATTAGCGATTACCTAATTATAAAAAAATACCATCACAACATGGTAGAAGCTTTATTGTTGTACATCATCTGAATTGAAACACGAATCAAAAAAATTTGGGAACCGTTCGTGAAAATTACAAAAAGACAATGGCTTTAAAAGCAATATACAGGGTGTTTCAAAAAAAGGTAACACCGTCTCTAGGATAGGT
>CAJUYH010008634.1:0-15076 GCA_910591685.1 Galerucella tenella
CGCAAAATCAGTCAAAAATTCGTGTTTCCCTATAGTTCAACGGACCCCATAAGTACTTTGCACTGCGCCCTTCTTACATTAAACATCGTCGTTTTTTCCTGAAATACATTGATAATAAATGCACTGCCAATCCAGTTGGTATTAATACATTTGGGAAAATTCCATCTATTGTTGCCGAATTCCTCAAACTGCCAGAACCAAAGCAATATACAGGACACTGTTTTCGACGATCCTCCGCTTCATTGCTAGCAGAATCAGGAGCAAATATTACGGATATAAAAAAACATGGTGGATGGAAGTCTACGACGGTAGCCGAGGGCTATGTTGATCATTCCATTGCATATAGAAATGTCATTGCTGAAAGAATTCTCCCAACCTCAACAGATTCTGGATCATCATCATCATCATCATCATCATCATCCAATATTGTACTTCCGGTTTCTACAAGTACTGATGGTGCTGAGGATTCTAATGTGTTGCGAAGCTCCCTAACGTCACAGGGCATTAATGTTAGTAATTGTTCTAGTTTTACGATTAATATTAATGTTCATAAGTAATGATTGTTAAATATTGATAATAAAAATTTGCAATTGCTGAATTTTTCTCATCTGATTTCATCATAAGAAAATGGAGTGCTAAAAATATTTTTAACACTAGTGTTAAAAGTATTTTTAACACGCTGCTATGTAAACAATCGTTTTTAACATTGTTTGCTATCATTAAAAGTGTCACTTTTAATGACAGTTGTACAAAAAATTATTAACCACTTATAGAGAAATTCAACTTCTCAGTTGGCTGGAAGAGGCAATAATTGTCAACTTCACAGCTAGTAGAGGAAAAACTATACAGTATGATCTGATACAAAGATTATAACAAAATTCCAGCCCATACATTATCTGATGAATTTCAGCTCAGATACAAAAAATGTGAAAAAAAAAATGGAAAATGCAATATTGCCAGTGTCTATGGAGTAGTGACTACTGCTGAAAGGGGGAATCGGTGTCAACCGAATTTTTGTAGCAACGTAAAAGCTGTCGCTCATGAGTCAAAAAGACTGTAAAATTAAATTCTGATCTTTATTGACGTAGTAAATTCCAAAAACGCTTCAAGTATTTTCCATTATAAAAATTTCATTTTGACGTGATATCAAAGGCGTTCATCACACACCGACTATGGAGTTCTCAGATTTTTTTGTTCTTTGTCGGAAGTTGGGAAAGCAGGTAACTACTTAGTTAAATTGAGAAAAAAATCCACCACAAAAGGATATTATGTAACGTGAATTTTTCAAAAATATTAAAAGCTTCTTCTATAATATTATTATCGAGTAATAAGTGATTAACCTGGCCTATTGTTAGCTCGTTAGTAGCATATTTATATCAAATTGTACGTTCAACCACTAGAGACGACGTTAAAAAAATATCGCAAATAAATCTTCAACAAAACGGAAATAGAAAAAATGTTTATCTGATGCAAGAATAATTGAAATGTACAAAAAAATTAGCGCAATGACGTTACGATGTGTTCGTCATTCTATTTTGATTTTATGCAAAATAATACATACGAATTTACGAAGCAAAAAGCAGTATGAAATAAACTTATTAAATTCTTTATTAGCAAAAGTTGCTTTAGTACAGCTCTTTTTATGATCTAAGAAGCTGACCTGATCTGAGATGGAATAATGACTTGCAATAAAGCTATAAAAGTATTAGACGTGATAGGGTCGTATTTATTTTGTTGGCGAATAATAAATTATAACCTGAAACTGAAGACTTTCGGGTTATTCTTATTATAAATACTTAAATTTTTTTCCTTTTTCATCAGGTATAGTGCAACTCGGTAAATCCGAAAAGATTTATTGCATCTCAAGCCTAAGTCAAGTCAAGTCAGTTTCTTAGATCATGAAAAGAACTACACATGTATAAGTCAAAAAAGTATATGAATGTTTAATGGTATATCAAGAAACCGCTAGAAGCCAAGAAAAGCCAAAAAAAAATGGGTGTATTGAACCAATCTTTAAAACTGCTGAAAAGAAAAGCAAAAACATCATAACAGACATTATTCATATCATAGCATATGCAGACGATTTAACCATAGTAGCAAATTCAAGACAAGAACTTACAAAAGCAATTGAAAAGATAGGAGACGATGCAAAACAAGTTGGAATAGAAATCAACGCGGACAAAACAAAATATACAGGGTGTTTCAAAAAAAGGTAACACCGTCTCTAGGATAGGTAAGAAACTGAAAAATAATTGGGGTTTGCTTAGTAAAATTTTTTTCTAACGCCATCCGTTTTCAAGATAAAGGGCGTTGAAGAAAATAAAAAATTACACATTTCTTACGATTTTGCCGAAACTACTGGCACCATTGTAATGAAATTTCATACGAATATGTTTTGGAAGCTGATATATCCCATGAATTTGTTTTTATATCTAACTCTCATAGAGGGCGCTAGTTACACGATTCATACAACGTATTATTCAACATAACTTTTTTAAGGGTAGAATTATTAGTCAAAACTCCAAGTGAACATAAACATCGTTTAATTTTACACCAATAAGGTACTCTTGGTAAAACTCGATATTATGTACCGTTTTCGGAATATTTTGATTTGAAAATTATGAAGTAATAGTCGCTCCTGGTATAAGTTAATGATAAATTTATTAATTAAAAAAACTTACAATAAGAAAATTAAAATAAAGACAAAGAACATAACATAAAATTCAATTAGAGTAAATGTTCAAAATGTCCTCCGTTTTCACGAATACACAAGTCTATCCTTTTTTCTAAAGAATCCATTAATCTTCTTATCGGTTGGGGATCATCTATGATGTCATTAAAGTGACGTTTAATTCTGTCTATCAATTCTTGACGAGAATTTACCTCTGTAGCATAGACTTTTTCCTTAATATACGACCAGACTGTGTAGTCCAAAGGATTAAAATCGCATCACCGAGGAGGCCAATGAATCGGAGCTTCTGCACCTCTACCAATCCATCGATTCCGAAAATTGTTACTCAACCAATTACGACACCTTCTATCAAAGTGCGGTGGAGCTCCATCATGCATAAAAAATAATGATGTTCGCTCATTTATCGATAAATCTTCTAATATCTCAAATAATTGATTATTTAAAAAATCAAGGTACATATCACCACTTAAATTTCCAGGTAGAATATGATAACCTATTAATCTGTTACCTAAAGTTGCTGCCCAAACATTAACTTTAAATGAGTGTTGGTAATGTGATACCCTTTTGGCTTGTGGATTATCATCACACCAGTAGTGTGCGTTATGGGAGTTAAACATACCTTGTCGCGTAAAGGTGGCCTCGTCCGTAAAAAGAACACATTTAAAAAAAATTGGATTGAGGGCTGTCCTTTCTCGCAATGTTTCACAAAAATCGACTCTAACCGGTAGATCGTCCGGCAAGAGTTCTTGAACTTGTCTGTAATGGTAAGGATGTAGCTGCTGCTCTTTAAGTATCCGCTAAGTAGTTGAAGAAGATGTATTTGTTTGTCTTGCCATATTCCTTACACTTAATGTTGGATTTTGATCAACTAAATTTAAAATAATATTTTCTTTATCAATTGTTCTTGTTGTTCTTGGTCTACCTGAATTTATTTTCTTTGGTCTTACATTCCCAGTTTCTCGACAACGTCGTTCAACTGCTCTAAATGTTTTTTTACTTGGTAAGTTTCTTCTAGGAAACTTTTCTGCATAACGCGTAAAAGCTGCACTAGTTTCCTAAACACTCGCCTAAAGTTAATAACATGTCGGTGTATTCAACATTTGAGTACATTTTGTTTAACAATATCTAATTTTACAAATATCAAGGTTTCAAAACTCTATTTATTGTTGACTTTTTGTCATAACAATCAATAAATGTCAATTTTACATGGCAAACTTAGAGAAAAGCGAACTTTATCATTAGTTTATACCAGGAGCGATTATTACTTCATAATTTTCAAATCAAAATATTCCGAAAACGGTACATAATATCGAGTTTTACCAAGAGTACCTTTTTGGTGTAAAATTAAACGATGTTTATGTTCACTTGGAGTTTTGACTAATAATTCTACCCTAAAAAAAGTTATGTTGAATAATACGTTGTATGAATCGTGTAACTAGCGCCCTCTATGAGAGTTAGTTATAAAAATAAATTCATGGGATATATCAGCTTCCAAAACATATTCGTATAAAATTTCATTACAATGGTGCCAGTAGTTTCGGCAAAATCGTAAGAAATGTGTAATTTTTTATTTTCTTCAACGCCCTTTATCTTGAAAACGGATATATGATAAAAAACCGAAAATATCGAAAGTGAACTTAAAAACGCGATGGCATTCATTTTAAATTGTAACAGCATTCAACTACTTAGGAGTGACGATGGGACAAACAGAAAAAGAGCGGGTGCAAGAAAGAATACTCAATGGAAACCAAACATAATGCAGAAACAGAAAACTTCTGAAAAGTGAAGCCATGAATAAAAACACAAAAATAAAAATATACAAAACACTAATAAGACCATAGTGATCGCGTATAGCTTAGAAACAACGATAATAAACAAAAAAAGGTAGAACGTGTCGCGGGACAGACGGTAGGAACTTTAGTTCCTTTTCAGCAAAAATTATGTAATACATCTGACGTTATAGATAAGCAATTTGCATATTCCTCGATGGTCGAGTAATAAGCAAACCAGACTCTCACGTGGTAGACCCGGGTTCGATTCCCCGTGAAGATGTTTTTTTTAATTGTTAATTTTATTTTTAAATAATTATTCTGCTTGATATCAATAACGACAACAGGTAGACGTTTGAAATATTTAGCAGAATATTCATTATTATAGATAATGGTACATGAGGGAGTCCGACTGGCAGCATCTACTTATAACAGCATCGTATATTTAAAAAGGGAAACCGTAGCATTATACAAATTGGACATTCAAGAACTGTACGTTTACCACAAAAAAATTAGTGGAAACATAAAATTGAATTGTTAAATTTTTAATTTGAAGTTATATTACAGTTTATAAAAATTTTTATTTTCTAGATTTTTTCTTAAGTGGGTCGTAGGAAAAATATGCTGTTCGACTCGAGTGGATTGTCCTTATCGCACTTGAACTTCGTCCTCGTGCGATATGACCATCATATCTACACAATTTCACAAACTACTATTTCTATCAAATATGCCTTTTTACATTTAAAAACAACCTGCCAAATGTCAAATCAATTTATCCATCCATTTTAAAGTAATTGAATTAAAACATTCAAGTTTTCAAAATTTCAACACCCTGTATTTCGAAAAGTGAATGTGCTAGACCCCTTAATCCTCCTATCATTTTGTCCAATTTTACGAGAGGAATCTACATGCAAACGTTGTAAATACCCTTAACGTTCGAGATGCTTTTACTATTTTTTACGCGATCGTATTGAAATAAATTCTGAATAAAATAATTTAGATTACTTGGAAATGAACGAAATGTCAAAAGTGACATTTATACTTCTCGATCAGTTTAAAATATATTTTGCATTTTGGTGAAATTGTTTTTATTACTTTTCGACGTCTGAACGGTAAGTAAATCACTTACCGACGTGTTAAATTTAACCAGTAAACACAACCTACCGTTCTGACAACCGATTTATGGAAATAATAGTAAACATTTATCCGAACAAATTCAAGTAGATCACCAGCACTGCGAATACCAGCTTTGCATAGAATTTTAATATAGCATCGGTGGTTCAGTGGTAGAATGCTCGCCTTCCACGCGGGGGGACGGGGTTCGATTCCCGGCCGAAGCATATGAATCGCTGCTTCGTAAACGGGAGAGACTCAGGAGAGAGCACACGCACGCAAGCAAGGCACATAACTAAGCAACGTAACATAACGTAACGTAACGGTCAGATCTTTTGCGTCGCGACCTCCGGTCGCTCAAACATAACTTGACGTAAAGAACTAAAGTTCCAAAAAGAAGCCGAAGACTTAAAAATCATAGAAAGAAAGATTCTTAGAACGATACTGGGGCCAAACATAACAAGAACTGGGGAAAGGAGACTCGAAACTAACAAAGAAATAGAAAGCGAGGTAAGCAATGAGACAATCGTGAAATCTATAAAAGCACAACGCCTAAAATGGGCAGGACATATGAGAAATGATAAGGAGAATAACACAATGGACACCTCTATGGCCGTGAAGAAGGGGAAGACCCAGAGAAAGTTGGAGGAATCAGATAGAAGAGGATACAAAAAGGATGGGAATCAAAGAGTGTAGAGAAAAATGCAGAAATAGAGCAGAATGGAAGAAAATAACTTCTGAAGCCAGGACACACAAGAAATTGTAACAATAAGGAGTGAAAAGGGACTGATCCACCCTAATTAATGGATTTAAAAGCGCATTAGAGTTAGACACAATCTATTAGATTTAAAGGCTTGATGATGATGATGATGATGATGATGATGATGATGATGATGATGATGTTTAATGGTATATCAAGAAACCGTTAGAAGCCAAGAAAAGTCTAAAAAAATTGGGTTATTGAACCAATCTTTAAATCTGCTGAAAGGAAAGGTGGTTTCCTTTAAACAATTATTCACGTCAAATATTTATGTATAAATGTAAAAATTTAATTTTGTAATAATAGTTACCTATTATATAGGTAATATTGCTTACATCACTGTACACAACTGATAGACATACTTAAATTTAGTTTAAACATTGAATAAAACTTGTTAGGAAAAGATAGGACGATGGAATTGAAGAAAATTGCAAAACTCACTTGTCATGTCGGGATAGTACGTTGAAGTTAATTAGAAAAGAAAACACTTGACCTACTTGAAGCGTGTAGATAAGTCAAACATCGCTAAACGGATAAAATTAGTTTAAATAAAGACGAATAACCTACCCTACTGTTTGAAGGCAGCCCACTGTAAATTATCAAGTATAACAATCATTTGTTATGTTCTTTCGCTAGAGTGGCTTTTCTTGTTGCATTTTCTTTTATCCGACTTGGGTGCTGTGAAATTTAGTATAAACGAGATGTTGCTGTCAAGACATTTTTAGAATGATACTTGTTTGTAAAAAGCTTTGAACTTCGAGTGCTTTTTGAATGGCCACCTATCAAATAGCTAATTGAAAATAAAGGATATTGCTCAGTAATTCTCGATAATTATCGATTATTTATAAATTAATACTATTGTTTACCAGTTTGATTACACTGAATGTTTGGACTATCCTTCATACTTTTCCAAAAATTAATGAATAACTGCGAGGTCAATGGATCCAGTCTCCAGAAGAAGCAACGAAGAAGAAGAAGGAGTCAACGATGTTAAAAACAATTTTGAAAGTACCAGAAAGCGAGTAGAACAACTGCGTCGACTGCTTCCAGAATTGGTTGCAAAGGATGCAAAAATGCATTTCTCTTAGTAGAGGAGAATTTGAAAAACAATAACGTTTAAAATTTATCTAGCTCTTTATACAAAATATAAAAGACCCTCGTAGAATAGCTACGAGGGAGTCTCAATGTTGAAGGAAATTATAAGTAGCTCTAAAAACAATGTGTGTGATGTTTTGAAATTGTAATAAATCCGCAAGCATCATGTAATAATCCAATTTAAAGTTTTTGAAACTTAAATTGTGTTTCTAACAAAGATATATGTGGAATCAAAACTTTTTAAAAACAAAAAGTATTTGAAAAGGCTACGTATATATTGACAATCATTGATATAACTTTTTAGCCGACTTCTAAAAATGAAGAATGTGGTCACTGTACAGGTTGTGTCAAATTTACTATTTTCTGTTGCGAATAGACTATATCTGATGCCATTCTCCACACATAAAAATGAATGAAAATTGTTAATTCGTCGAACTCCTTCTTGTTCTCATAACACCAATGTCTCGCACACATTCGGAATAAGAGCTCTTGCTTTGTCTGGGCACTTTAAGGCACTTAGAAGAGTTGCTGAATAAAATTTGACGGCCATGTCCGCTTTTATGTAATGGTTGTGGTGAAAAGTAAGTATTGTATAGAAGAGTTCGATAGAAATGAGTTTAACTTCAACAAAAATTTGTGAAGGTATTCTACGACTTTATTGGAATACCAAAATTTCGATGAAATTATGTCTCAATAGTCATAAATAGCTTCTAAAGTTGCCTATTAATTCGTTTCGACGACTTTTAAGCTTTTAATGCCACATCGCTCTCAACTAGACCGTTGGGAAATGCGGCAAAATGAAATTTGTCATAATATTTAAGTTAAATGGCTCATTATGCAAAAATTCGTGTTAACTTCCCACGCAACAATTCACATACTTATAGCAAATAAGTTTATTCTTAAAGTTTGTGCAAAATATTCCTTATTTTATAAGGATACATAAATGTTATTTTAAAATTATTAATTTCCAACCATTCCAACATTTATGCAATCTGTTTAATTATATGTAATTTGTATTGCCTATGCAAATTGAATGACCACGGTCAATATTGACCTTGAACAATGACCACTTTTGTGAGTATGTTATATTGCCTATACAAATTGATTATATAGTTTAGGTTTACTTTTATTATTTCAATTTTCATTTAAATGTTAAGAGACGTAGAGATGTAGAAATATTCCAACTACGAAGAGGGTAAAGCTGTCCTAAGAGGTCTTTTTCAAAGGCGTTAGAAAGCTATAATACTTAAATTGAATTAAAGGAATGCTAGAGACTTCCATTATTCCTTATCCATGCATGTAACCAAATTATACGATAGTGGGCGAAGTTACAGTATCCCGTATTCAAATCATATCAATTCCTGTTACTGAAAAATTCTATCGGAAAATATTTTTGCTTTCGGAATGACTAACTTTCCTTGAATTAGAATCATAAACTTTAGGACTTTTTGCGGTAGAACTGCGTTAATATTATTTATATTGCCGTGACCTTTTTGTTGTTTGTATTTATTTTTTCACGACATTTGACTTTACGTATTAGAAATTCTTTCTATAGATGAGCAATTAATCATCCTATTATATTTTTGTGAATAATGAGAATATTTATCGAACTTTTTGGCAGAAGTCCAACATTTTTTGTGACTATTGAACCAGGGTGAAACTTTATACAGTTTGAATATTTCAAGTGTTTTTCACTGCAAAATACCATATCCATGGATTACTGTTTTTAATATCAGTTGGTAGCGAATTGTAAAGTCAAAGCACATCAGAGAACAGTGATTTCATGAGAAATGATTTACTTGTAAATTCTACATTATAATGTTGGTTTGTACGTAATAATCGGCCATGGAGTTCAAACCTAGATACTAGTAGATCAGTTAGGTACTGAGGTACTTTTTTATTAATTATCTTGTAAATCAAGACCAGGTTAGCTTTTTCAACATTTTGTTGGACTGACAACCAATTCAATTGTCTAAACATATTTTCAATAGGAACGCGCCTACCACATTTGAGTAATATTCTCATACATTTGTTTTGCAATATCTGCAGACGAGTTAGTTGTTTTTTGGAGCATGAAAGTAACAATGATGTGCAGTAATTGAAATGAGGAAGAATTATAAAATTGTATACTAATCTTTCCCTCCCAAAAAATCCTTTTTACATAAATAGTCCGCATACATGTCAAAAGTCAACTGAGGGTCAATAATGACACCTAAATATTTCATTGTCTTTACTCTTTCGATCTGAATATTATTTAACTCGATCTTATGATTTTGTGCAATAAATCTAGAACAATTGTTTTTAGAACCAATAACCATATAATTTAGAAGCACATAACCAATCGTACAAAAGCTGCAGCTTATTATTTAATACAGTTGTAATTTGGTCATAATCACTGCTAGCAACGGATATCAGTGTATCATCGGCAAATACATTTATAAAACACTTTTTAAAAACATGACATAGATCATTAACATATATGATGAATAGTAATGGCCCTAACACACTACCTTGCGGTACACCGTAACAACTTTCCACTTTACTAGAGCAAATGTTATTAATCCTCGTTACGTGATGACGATTTGTTAAATAGTTTTCAAGTAGTGTTAATGCCGATGATGTTATGCCATAAATTCTCAATTTATCAATAGGTTACTTCCGATTTATAGTTTCAAACGCCCACTTAAATCTACAGACACACTTAGCACTACTTTATTTTCATTTATCTCCCCGCTCCATCTCGAACACACAAATTGTATCGAAGTTTCACAAGAATGATGATTCCGAAATCCAGACTGTCCCTTGTAGAGTAGATCATTTTTCTCAGAGAACTGGTGTAGCTGATCTTTTAGCACTATTTCAATGATTTTATCTACTACTACAGACAGAAGATTAATAGGCCTGCATTCTTCCGGTTTAGATGGACATGGCACTTTTGGGATTGGCACTATTACGATAGTCTTTAAATCCTCTGGTATAACACCCTTACGTATTATAGTATTTACTATGTTTAATAGAGGGTAACCAACAACACTAAATAAATCTTTAAGTATCTTAACATTAAAGCAGGTACCACTAGAACATGTATTCTTCAAGTTAAACACAATCTTTCTCAGCTTGTTTAAAGTAATTTCCCGAAAGCTTGTCATTTCATCCATATGCATTAATTGTTGTTGCCAAATTATTGGATACTTTTTATGTTCTATACTACTTTCTATATTTTTTATGTTATCCTTATGAAAATTATTAAATTTTTCCTGTATTGTGTCATTATATACCTCGAAATCTATGTTATCTAAATTAAGTTTTTGGGTATTTTGTCCTATAATGTATTTAATGGTTGACCACATTTTCTTAGTATCATTTTTTGCATTGTCAACTTTTTCCTGGTAGTGAATCTTTTTTTTGTTCCCGAGTCGTTTTTGTAACTTTGTTTCTTTCAATTTTAAAATCTTCCCAGTCAATTAGCGACTTGGTATATTTAAATTTTTTATAAGCTTGATTACGCAATTTCTGACAATTTCTTACTTGCTGATTTATCCAAGGGGTTTTTGAAATTTTTATTTTTGTCATTGGGCAAAAAACATCGAGAGACTCCTTTACATTATTGTGAAAGTTTCTGTAGAGCAGATTTGCATCAGGTGATATTGTTTCCCAAACTTTACTGTATGAGTCTGCTATTACTGTATTTATTCTTTCTACATTAAGCTTTCTTTTATACAGGGTGGGACAATCTTCTGACATCGGGGGATTACATCGTTGTGGTAAGAGATAAAACTAAGTTTTGTGTGGGCTAATACAGCTACTGAGGGCACATATTGAGAATACTTTCGATTCTACAGGGTGTTCCGAAACCACGTAGCAGCACAAACTTACATTTTTTTAAATGAAACGTACTATATTTTGTTCTAGTATCGAAAAGATCTCACCGAGAGCGTTACAAAAATATAGCATTCTAATATATTAAATGGGTGTTTTAAAAAGATATGGCCAATTATTTGGCAAAAAGACCTCCTCTTTAACACTCTGCTAAACAGTAAATCAAAATAAATCAAGAGGTCTTTGTATTTAAATTGCCATTCACATATCATTGGCTGTACTCAGTATCAATTACTTTTTTTATCTGTGGGTTCTTTAATACAGGGTGAAACAAAACGCAAATCAAGCAGTATCTCAAAATTTTTAAATGAATCACCCTATAAGTCTAGTACAATTAATAATCTTTCAAACGATGTAGAACATTCAGGGTAAAAGTTGATGGAAAATCGTAAATATTTTATGATAATGGTTAAAAACAAATATTTTACGTACACATATTACTTAAATGGTATTAAATTTTCACATGCAACGTCTAAGGCATAAATTTTAAACGTAATTTTGTCTCCATCTAAAATATCTTTCACTTTTACTCTTACCATTGGAGGAAGGAAAGACTTAATCGGAATTATGTTGGAAGCAATATTTTTGTTTACTGTGAGTAGGATAATGACATTGTAGTACTAATAAATATAAAATCAGTTTGCAGTCTTTACGAAATAATTAAGTCATCACAAACAGTATACAGGGTGGGGCAATCTTATGACATCGGAGGATTACATTGTTGTGGTGAGAGATAAAACTTCATAGTTTTGTGTGAGCTAACACAGTTACTGAGGGCACATTTTGAAAATACTTTTGATTCTACAGGGTGTTCCAAAACCACGTAGCATCACAAACTTACATTTTTTTTAATGGAACGTACTATATTTTGTTTAAGAATCGAAAAGATCTCACCGAGAGCGTTACAAAAATATAGCACTCTTATATATTATAAGGGTGTTTTACAAAGATATGGCCAATTATTAGCAAAAAAGACCTCCTCTTTAACACTCTGCAGAACAGTAAATTAAAATAAATCAACGGGTATTTGTGTTCAAATGTCATACACACATCATTGGCTGTGCTCAGTATTAATTACTTTTTTCATCGGCGGCTTCTTTAATACAGGGTGAAACAAAACGCAAATCAAGCAATATCTCAATATTTTTAAATGAATCACCCTATAAGTCTTTTTACAATTTGTTAGTACAATTAATAAACTTTCAAACGATGTAGTAAACTTAGGGCATTAGTTAATGGAAAATCGTAGATATTTTATGATAATGGTCAAAAACAAGTATTTTACATACACAAATTAAATGGTAATTAATTTTTACATGCAACATCTTGCGAATTTTAACATTTCTAAGGCATAAATTCTAATCGTAATTTTGAATGCATCTAAAATATCTTTGACTTCTACTCTTACCATTAGAGGAATGAAACAAGGAATTATGTTGGAAGAAATATTTTTGTTTACTGTAAGTAGGCTAATGTCGTTATAGTACTAATAAATATAAAAGCAGTTTGTAGTCTTTACAAAATAATTACTTAAGTCACCACAAACAGTATATCTAAGTTATGTAAAATGCAAGCTTGTAATTTATTTTCCTTTTTCTATTTTTGAAAAACTAACAATTATGAAAACCAACATTATAAGAACATTCACATTTACACAAATGAACATTGACATTCTATAAAAAGTATAGTAGTTTATGCTAAGTGTTCAAAATGGCGACCATTTACTTCCATACAATTCTTTTTAAAAACGAGGATCTTACTCTTTCCAACATAGCTGGAGTTTTTGTGGAAAATGCGTTACGAATCCTTTCTTTCACGTCTTCTCTGGTAGTAGGTTCCGTTTGATACACAAGTTGCTTGATATATCCCCATAAAAAGAAATCCATCGGTGTGAGATTTGGAGACCGAGGAGGCCACGAAATTGGTCCACCACGTCCTATCCACCTGTCGGTAAAATTTCTGATATACAGATGCTCCATCTTGTTGGAACCAAAAGTTAACTATTGTGTTTGAATCAACTTCCTAAACACAAACGAAGAATACAGCAATATTTCTTTGACATTTATTAGTAGACACTATTTTGATAGTAGCCCACTTGATATAATCAAAAATATGGCTTGATTATGTTTCGCCCATTCTCAAACAAGCCTATAATAACAATTCTTGAAAGTGAAACATGAATAAATAAGAAATTTTTGGTAATTCCAGGTACCTATGGTATTAGCAAACATTTTGTTTCATTGATCAGATATTGTAGATGCATCCAAAATTACGATTAGAATTTATGCCTTAGAAATGTTAAAATTCACAAGATGTTGCATGTAAAAATTAATTACCATTTAATTTGTGTATGTAAAATACTTTTTTATGACCATTATCATAAAATATCTACGATTTTCCATTAACTAATGCCCTAAGTTTACTACATCGTTTGAAAGTTTATTAATTGTACTAACAAATTGTAAAAAGACTTATAGGGTGATTCATTTAAAAATTTTGAGATATTGCTTGATTTGCGTTTTGTTTCACCCTGTATTAAAGAAGCCACAGATGAAAAAATTAATTAATACTGAGCACAGCCAATGATGTCTGTATGACATTTGAATACAAAGACCTGTTGATTTATTTTAATTTATTGTTCTGTAGAGTGTTAAAGAGGAGGTCTTTTTTGCTAATAATTTGCCATATCTTTGTAAAACACCCTTATAATATATTAGAGTGCTATATTTTTGTAATGCTCTCGGTGAGATCTTTTCGATTCTTGAACAAAATATAGTACGTTCCATTAAAAAAAATTAAAGTTTGTGCTGCTACGTGGTTTTGGAACACCCTGTAGAATCGAAAGTATTTTCAAAATGTGCCCTCAAAAACTGTATTAGCTCACACAAAATAATAAAGTTCTATCTCTCACCACAACGATGTAATCCTCCGATGTCAGAAGATTGCCCCACCCTGTATAATATCTTATTTATGTAAGATGTAAGATTGTATTTATTTTCCAACTTTTTCTATTTTCAAAAAACTAACAATTATGGAAACCAACATTATAAAAACACTAACATTTACATAAATAAACATTGACATTTTATAAAAAGTATAGTTCATGCTAAGTGTTCAAAATGGCGATCTCACTGGTCGTGAAAAATTCTCTGAAAAAACTTTTGGGAGAATTATTAGAGGAAGTTGATTCAAACACAAGAGTTAACTTGTGGTTCCAACAAGATGGAGCATCTGTACATTACGTTCGTTGTGTACGTCGGTGGTTAAGCAGACATTTCACCGACAGGTGGATAGGACGTGGTGGACCCATTTCGTGGCCTCCTCGATCTCCAGATCTCACACCGATGGATTTCTTTTTATGGGAATACATCAAGCAACTTGTGTATCAAACAGAACCTACTGCCAGAAAAGACATCAAAGAAAGGATTCGTAACGCATTTTCCACAATAACTCCAGCTATGTTAGAAAGAGTAAGATCCTCGTTTTTGAAAAGAATTGAGAAATGTATGGAAGTAAATGGTCGGCATTTTGAACACTTAGCATAAACTATACTTTTTATAAAATGTCAATGTTTATTTATGTAAATGTATGTGTTTTTATAATGTTGGTTTCCATAATTGTTAGTTTTTTAAAAATAGAAAAAGTTGGAAAATAAATACAATCTTACTTCTCACATAACTAAGATATACTGTTTGTGATGACTTAATTATTTCGTAAAGACTGCAAACTGCTTTTATATTTATTGGTACTATATTGTCATTAGCCTAC
>CAJUYH010008635.1:3124-15075 GCA_910591685.1 Galerucella tenella
CTCTAGCCTGGATTCTCTCCCCCACTTGAAATGAACGTACTGGTTTGTATGAAATCTGTGAGGTTTTGGGTCGATAAGGAAAAATTGCATCCAAACGGATTCGCATCTTCCGATGTAAATACAATTCGCCAGGAGATTCACCACAAACTAGTGGTGTCGCACGATACCGAAACAAAATGTTTTGGACTTTGTCTTGAATAGGTGTTTTGTCATCCATACTCGCTTTTAATCTGTGCTTTAAAGTCTGCACGTTTCTTTCTGCGAGTCCATTTGTCGCCGGATGTCCTGGAGCTATAAATTTTTGGAATATTCCATTGAATTCGCAATATTCTTGAAATTCTTCACTTTTAAAAATTGATGCATTGTCCGAAACTATTTCCAATGGATACCCGTGTACTGCAAAAATATTTTCTAATAATCTAATCGTCGTTAAACTATTTGGAGCATCCTTCAATATTTTAATTTCTGCCCATTTTGATTTCGTTTCAATGCATACTAAGAAATAGCGTGATTCAAAAGGACCTGCATAATCAATGTAAATTCTCTCCCAATTACTTGTAGGTGAATCCCATGGATAAACAGGTGCCTTCGGCGGATTTTATCTTGTTAGTGCACAGTTTTCACAACTTTTGACTAGTTGTTCGATGTTCCGGTCAATGCCAGGCCAATACACATAACGGCGGGCCAATTGCTTCATTTTTGTAATTCCCAGATGTGTTTCATGTAGCTCTTCAAGTATACTGGATCTTAAGCTTCCTGGGATTACAATTCTATCCATCCTAAAAAGTATGTCGTCAATCAATGTGTATTCTGAATCCATCGATTCATATTTCAAACTCTGAATAATTTTGTTGAGATCTGGGTCGTTTGTGGTTTCATTTCTAATTATCGTTGATGTAACTTTCTCGCTTGAAATTTGGAAAATTACTTGATGATAATATATATTTGATTCACTTCATCACCAATTCGATTATCAGTTGAAATATTTGAATTTTGAATTGGAGCTCTAGACAAACAATCGACATTTTGATTTTCTTTGCCTCTCTTGAACTGGACCGAATAATTGAAACCTGAGAGAAATGTTGCATAACGGAGCAAACGTGAAGAATTCATTTGTGGGAGTGCTTTAAGATGATGGAATATTCTTGAAATTGGCTCATTGTCGGTAATAAGTAAGAAATGCTTTCCAAATAGATAATTATAAAAGTGATTAACACCAAAAATAATTGCAAGCGCTTCTCTGTCGAGCTGTCTATAGTTGCTTTCAGAGACAGTAAGCGAACGCGAAGCATATGCCACTGGTCTTTCCACTCCGTCTATAGTATGGCTGAGTACTGCGGCTATTCCAGTGGGACTTGCATCTGTGGTTAAAACAAGAGGGAAACAGGGATCGAAGGGTATAATAACACAATTGCTACAAAGCTCAGTCTTTAATTGCATGAACGCTGATTCGCACTGTGCTGTCCATAACCATCGTTTATTTTTCCTTAGCAAACATCGAAGAGGATATGAAATAGTAGAAAAATCCGGAACAAATCTGGAATAATATGTGACTAAACCTAGGAATCTTTTAACATCGCTTACATTAGATGGTCGTGGCATATCTTGAATTGCGCGTATTTTGACTGGAGACTTTGAAATTTTGTTGAATTCTAAAATATGTCCAAGATATTCAGTTCGTTCTTTAAAGAATGAGCATTTATTTTTGTTGAGATGAAGATCATAATCCATGAGTTTTTGCAAACATGATTTTAGATTTTCAGTACATTCTTCAATGGTCAATCCATGTACAATGATATCATCGAAATATGATTCCGTTTTTGTTAGACCCTTGAGGAGCTGAGAAAGAATGCGATTAAATTCGGATGGAGCTGTTTTTATTCCAAAACTGAGACGATTCATACGATAAGTGCCACGATGGTTTGAAATTGTTTGAATCGCACTGCTTTCTTCATTCACTTGTATATGTAGATAAGCTTTATACAGATCAAGCTTACAGAAGTATATAGAATTTCGAAGGCTATTTAAAACATCGTCTATGCGACGTATTGGGTGATTTGCTTGAACTAGTTTTTCGTTAACCCCACATTTGTAATCGACACATAATCGAACACCTCCATCTGCTTTCGGAATTACAACTAAAGGTGAACCCCAGTCGTTTGTAGGAACTAATGATATAATACCATCTGCTTCTAGGGAATCCAGTTCTTTGCCTACAAGCTCCCGTAGTGCATATGGTACACCTCTTTCTCTTGTAAACGAGGGTTTAGCGTCTTTTCTAAGTTGAAGTGTCAATTGCAGTCCTGGAACACATCCAACTTTTGCTTGAAATATTGGTGAAAAATTATTGAATATACTTTCGATTGATTTGTCTGGGGCTGAGATTTTCATGTCGGTGTCAATTTGATGAAGTTCAATACCTAGTCCTCGAATCCATTGTCGCCCAAGAAGAGCAGAATGTCCCGCAGAAACGATGTGTAGTTCATCTTCAATCACCTTCCCACGGTATTCAACATTAACAGAGACTTTTCCCTTGGATTGAATTACATTGCCAGAATAGGATCTGAAGGCTATGTTGGAATTTTCCATGGGCACATTCAAATTTAAATTATTGAAATCGTTCTCACTTGGTAAAGAAAACTTTGCACCTGAATCGACTTCGAAACGTTGAGGTTTTCCATTTAAGTACACCGTAATAAAATATTTATCAGAATCAGGAAGTATTTCGAGTAAATCAACCACTTCAAAATGATTATATAATGTATTTATCTGGTTAACGCCATACTCAAAATCGGAAATTGGTTGGTCGTCAGAAACAACATGCACAGATGTGGAACTTGAACTTGTTATATCCGATCTTTTGCGAGCATTTAACAATGTTTTAATACAAACTTTTGCAATGTGTCCAATTTTCTTGCAGGATTGACAGGAAATTTTGTTTTTATCGACACGACAATCTCCAATTTTATGATTGTTTTTGCCACATCGAATACAAAGATTTTCGATACCAAGTGCCTTGTAATCTGGTTGACTACGGTGGTATCGCAATTTCTGGTGATTTGAACAGTGTGCTCGAGAATTTGATTGAGAATTGGAACGATTATGTCTTGTAGAATTTGAAATTGATCTAATATCACTTGTCTTGAAATTTGAGTGATTCGAACTGGAATGCTGAGATAGTTGTTTACTCTCTATTTTCGAGGCTTCGAGAGCAGTTGCTTTTTTTAATATTTCTTCGAAAGATGTTATGTTTGACTGTAAAACTTGTTCTCTTAACCAATCATCACGCAACCCCCGAATAAACTTAGCTCTGAGAATAATGTCTGCGATAGAGACCGACTTGGTACATTCACATGTAGTTGAAAACTCACAATCTGCAAGATCGCGTTGAAGTGCTGCAACATATTCGGCAATTGTCTGACTTTCTTTTTGGTAAACGTTCAGAAAATAATGTTGAGAAACAATGACAGTCTTCTTTGGTATTAGCATTTGTTTCAAAACCTGCACTAAATCTTTGTAATTTAAAAGTTTTACCGGTTTGTCGGGACCAAGAAATGCTACCAAACTGTTATAATGTGTGGAACCTATTGAAACACAGAGCAGCTGAGCAATTATTGATTCATCATTGACTCCTTTCATGTTATAATAGTTTTCAAAACGTTCAAGATAACAGGAAAATTTTTCTTTGCGGGAATCAAAATTTTCAAAAGGTGCTATATTTGAAAAATTCACAGGAATACTTGCTGAGGGCTGTTGTTCCGGACGTAATTGATTCTTAATCTCGTTGATGAGACTTTGCTGTTGCTCACGCATTACAGCCATAAGTTGTTTGAATTGTTCGGCGTCCATTTGAAAGTATAATTGAAATCTTCTTATAGTTTCTTGAGAACTGGATGAATATATTTTTTTTCACTCGTCGCCAATTATTATAATTCTGAGAAGGTTCTAAATGATGATTGGAACAGAAACAATTCCATCTTTTAGAAAATAGACGTTTATTCATTTTCTATTTTATTTGACAGTTATTCAATGACATATTATTTTATGATAAAATCAACAAGTCTAATACAAAAGGTCACAACAGTTTTGTTTTGGATAAATATTAGATTGATATTGGAAATTTATGTAGGTGTTCAGATGTGGATTTTTCCTTCAATATATTATGACAATTATTATTGTTTTTGAAACTGGAGAATATCATTGTGAACCATCAGAAATCTCTGTAAACCTTAATTTTCTGTAAAGTGTCAATGAAATAATTCCTGAAAACAGAGGGGCCAGTAACAACTGTGAGCAAAATATACTTTGTCCACGACCACCTAATAATAAGTCAATATTTTACCTCCAAACTAAAGGTATATGGTACCCATATATCAACTGTCGTGAATTATGGTTCATAATACACTGTAGTGTATCATGGTTCATAATTCCCGACTAGAGATGGGGGTACAATATGAAATAAACTATTAAATCTGTGTATTTTGTTCAGGAAATTTGTTTCTGACATATATCGTATCTATAAAATATTGTAATTTTTAGTATTGATACTTTTCATAACGATATTTTCTAATATTAAGTATTTCAAAACAATATATTTATAACGGTACGTTGTATTGATACTTTCTACAGTATCGCCCATCTCTATATATGTCAAATTATTTGAAGTAGCTGCCAAAACATTTTGAGGTTAGTAATGACTTTTATTTATTAATAAATAAATTAAGTGTCGTGGACAAAGTATAGTATTCTACTCGCAATTTATGATAGCCATAATTCACGATGGGTGACGTTTGCGTCACGAGCCGCAGGCGAGGGGCGCAAGTCACCCAAGTGAATTATGGCCATAAATTGCTCGTTTAATAATATACTATTATAAATTAAATTATTTCATTATGAATTACGGTGTTGTCATATTCAATTTTGATACCTATCAATGAATTATATACATTCAATTGAAATTAAAGTTTTTTATAGTATTTTTAGTTGGATTGATTGATAATATTATATGGAATAAATTGATTTATCTTTCCCAGATTTTTTGAAATTTGTATCCCAGTTTGAAATCAAATAATATTCTGAACCAGATTATTTGCATATTCTATACTTATATAAAAATAGTATCATATACCTATTAATATATAGATAAAAAAACTATGGCAACATTGCTCATTATCGTGAGGAAACGGTTCGGCCATGTCTTTGCATTCAATAAGCATTTTTCTATGCCAATACGAAGCTTTATGGAATTAAAAGCTAAATAGCTGTTAGTATCGCTTTGTGAAAGCTTTCAAAATTATAAAGTTGAAGAAAAAGAGGATTATTGTGAGGTTATGTTTTGAGTAATAGATTGTCTTGTAGGTCATATTTTATCATTATTTCCTAAGAAAAAATGAACTCCTTTGAAGTTATTGAGACTTTGGAAAGTGGAGATAAAATTTTGTGTGTTGTTCCTGAGGCATGGGATGGGAACAACAGCAACAACACATTTTCCACCAAGACGTAGTGGTATTAGCATGTAAAGAAATCGTCCCACGTCAAGGCCAATGAAGAGACGTGTTCCAAGAACCAGAAAGGTGATCTTCTGTGTCTATCGTTATTTCGTTGCGTTTTAGCTGCGTTACTACTATATGTACACGCCTGTAATACGCACCTGTTCGTCCAAAGTTCCGTAGTTTTGTAATTTTTCATTCATTTTTATTCCAATCCTTTCTCCATGATCTATAATGATTCCTGAAAGATCATGAAACCTCACAACTGAATTGAGATTCACAGTCACATTAAAGTTAGCAATACTGTGAGTTTTTTTTGGAATTAATTTCCATTTAAAATCCAAATTAATTCCAATACAAAACTTCATAGTATTGCTTATAAATGGCACAAATTGAAGCACTTAAAGGCATTTTATGATCACACTAAATTCCAATTTGACTATCCATTTTTTGGCATTTTTTAAAGTCATTATCTCTATTCTTTGGCTACTTTTCATGACTTACTAGCAATCATTGCTACTTGGTTGCAATATTTGGTCTTAAACAAGATAAGACGGCTTTTAAGGAGTGCTGAAATTATTCTATAAAATAATGCTCAGAATATGCTAAACTTTATCATTTTTTCTGAATTATATGCTTCGATCTAGCATTATTTGCTTGGTAAATGAAATGTGTTACTTGGGCAGGTGCGATATATTGTGACGAGTGGTTCAGGAGAACATTAAATTTATCAAAATGATCTCACTCTGTCCACAACCACAGTGTCAAAGTATCCCGATCAAACGAAGAATTAAAATATGCGCTGAACATAAATCTGTTCCCGTCAGTTAGTCAGCTAATGACCTTTGTGGCTTCACAAACACTTTCATTATAATGGGCAAGTGGATGTAGACTGCTGATATTTTCCTGCAAATTGAAGAAAGCACTAGCTAGGCACTTTAATTTATTGGATGAACCCATAGAATCTATCACGAGCTATAATTGTTTGTATATTCTCCTTACACCCTTATACGTAATGTATATGAGGGGCGCAACTGTGAAGCCCTAAAAACTCACATCTTCCATAACAATGTCAGCAGAAGACCAACATTTGGAGGTTTTTCTAGAAGATGATAGAAGCCTACAAAATTCACTAACAATCTAATTTTATTTCATTTATGTAATTTTGAACAAATTGTGTATTAAGTTGGACACATCAAGGATGAAAAATGAAATACTCATTTCTATTTTATGTTAGGTTTTTTAAATACAAAATTAGGGGGAAACTAATGGGTATAATTTGTGAGCGGAAATCTAGAGAAAAAGGAAATGATTTAACTTCTAATATATATTTTAGCTAAATTTAAACAGGCGAACGCTGTTAGGGAAATGGGGATTAAAAATGGTGTTTTTTTTTCTCTTTTTCGGTAGAGCTGGAGAAAAATGGATACATTTTTACCACCTCTTTGTCACAGATGTACGCAAAAAGAAAACAAACAAACGAGTCTTTGAAATTTATGTGCGGGCTTGAAAATTCCGGAATAATTTCGTATTTTCGTATGTAGCTAGCCCCAGGAGTACAATAAAATAACAATCGAAAAACTGCATCCAGTTTTTTTGGAAAAAAAGATGTTGATCATAAAATACCTTAATTCTACCAGGTAGTTTAATTTTTCATACCAAACGATTTACAATTCCCACAAATTCTATTGCACTAACCAGAAATGGTTCAGCATTAGAGGATAAATACGAGTAGTATAATTTGAAGCGTGAAGCCAATATGCATCACATGAATGTTTTTGATAAATCTATTGTAAAGTATATTTCTATGTTAAGTTAGAGCTTTCAACGTGTACAGGCAACAATGGAAGTAAACAAAAAAAGGAAGAGAAAACGGAAGTCCAGAATATGTGTTCATCCTTCAGTGGCTTTGCGTTGAACTATACGCAAACATGCCGTCCTGTGAACAATGGCATGAGCTATACTGACTCGCACGTCGACCGGTAGACGCCGAGCCAGCGAGCGCGCTCAACTGTGGAATGCCACATTGCTTTCTGTAGAAAAACGATCTGTCGGTGGTGCCAGCATGTTATCTATGGTTCGGATGACTATAATCATCCGGCGGCCAGTGCTGTGCTGCGATCCAACCAAAGTGCAAGTGGTGAATTTGCGAATAAAATTATTTATTAAAGCTTATATTTTTAGGGGTTTTCGGTATTATTTTCATAGTTTATAAGCATTTTTTTGCAATGGATGCCAATAAAAGGAAGAAATCGGGTAGTGTGTGTGTAGTTCGTGGATGTAACAATAAATAGTATAATTGTGATGAAACATTTTACCGTTTTCCAAAGGATTCAAAAAGGTGAGAAACTGTTTGTATTTTCATACGAAATGTATAATACTTTACTATTTGATCTTCATATTACATTATTTATGAGCCTTAGTTTCATGCATTAATTCAATTTGTTGTTTTTGTTTCAGAGCTGAAGTTTGGCTCGAAGCATGCGATGGGCCTGACTTGATGCCAAAAATAGAAACTCTATCCAATAGTAGTCATCGTTTATGTGGTGCTCATTTTGAACCAGACATGATTATGCAACATCATCAAAGAGAACTGCTTTCAAAAAAGGCTATTCCAATTCCAATTTTGTGGTTATTCAAATAAAAAATGTTCGGAAATTCATACATGCAGGGTATGTGAGACGTATTCACAAGCGTATCAGAATTTAGACGATTCGTCTTCATACTGTTACATTAGATCTTATGCAAATACGAATAAGGATACTTTTGGAAACTTGAATATGCCGCATGAAAATTTTGTACAATACATCTCTTTATTAGAAACATTATTCTAAATGAATTTTGAGAGAGTTGCTACGGAATATAATATTGTTGAATCACTTATAAATCTAGTCAAACAACAGAGTTTGTACATCCTTGTGTTGATTTTCCAATAAAATATTTATTAAAACTTTTTTTCAGGGTACGACTATATTACACATTAAAATTTGTCAATAAAAATTTTAAAAATCATAACAAATTGTAATATGGAAAAACCAATAAATATTTTGTATAAGACTATTGTTTTATTCACTCATCAGTGTACTATTCTACAATATTTGAGAAAAAACATTTAACACGTTCAAGTCATTTTAAAACGTATGCACCTACGCCTATGGTGAAATGAATCGTGGAACGATCCGTTCAAGGTTATCAAAAGCTCTGGCATTCATGAATGAAATGTATGAGAGATATACTATTGGTTGTTTCATATACTGTGGTTCTAGTTCCCGTCCGCATGTCGTCTGTGGGTCCACGTTAACAAGTGATTAGGCGGTTATTAAGAATGTGTCTGACGGAGCTTTGTTTGAAAATGCTGAGCCGCAAGAAGAAACGGTTGTGGTGTAGGCATTGGATATGAAGGAGGGAAGAATTAGGAGCATACTCAAGACTTTAAGAAGAGGACCCAGAAACTAACAGAAATGTTCTACGAGTGTCAGTTTGTGAAGTCCAAGATTTCTCTAATTCAACAAAAACAACAGACTGTCTGGCGCGTGACACAGGTGGTCAGACTGCTAGCTGGCACCAGCGAGCGCGGGTGGATCACGAGACCTTTTAGTCGCCGCTACCTGCTACCAAAAGTTGAACATGTCCAACTTTGTCAGCCGCTGGCAAATACTCGCCGGCTGGTCGTGACAGCTGCGTGTGCTTTAGCACTTTGTTGGTTCGTTTTGTAGTTGTGTACATATGTGGGTGTATCAACATTCCTCCCCAGGCATGATTTTATATAAAATAGTTTGAGAATTTGCAAAATTGTTTTTCCAGGAACTAGGAAAAGAAATTATTTTGCATGATTGGAATGAACTTTTACTCAATTCTCGACTTCGTGAGTGCATATGAAAATGAGTTCTGCGAGAGCATTGGAAATGTTCTTTTTCCAATGAATTGGAAGTTCATTCGTAAACGTAAAGACGTGAGGCTTCAGTGGTGCGCTGCAATTCCATGGCCCCTCTTATTTCGTGTATTTCTTGCTTATGTTCCACTTCTTGAGAATTCCGGCCAGCTTGAAGTGTGGATGTGGATGTGAAGTTTGGTTTGTTCAAATAGTTGAGAGAAAAAAAAATGCAATATTGGGGAGGAGCGATGGAAATGAAATGGATGCTTATAACTTCTTGTAATAGTAACCATCTAAGTGCTGAACAGTCTTTTTTCAAACCACTGTAGTACCCTCGAATTTTTATGCAGGTTTAATTTCTAGAAGCTTTCCTAGCAGTACGCGCTACCTACTTGTAGAAAGTAGTACAAAAATATCGTGTTGTGAACTATGATCTCGCATTTTGTTAGCGAAGTAATGCGTGACTCTTATTTTTCTTGTGTGGCATTTGATAATCGTTCCTGAAATCCAATATTTCAACACGCAAGAAGAAGAAATGAAGATAAAATCGATGAGAGGCAACCCCCAGATGAGGTAAACTTATCACACAAATTTTTCGGACACCCCAAAATTTCTACCACGAGCCGCCACTGACTACATCTTCAAAAAGTTGAGGAAAGCAATGTTGACGATTTTGTTCCAAAGAATAGAAAAATGTGGCCATAGACTGGAAAGAGTTATAATAAAACGACAAGGAACGATTCAAGCAAGGGAGCTATTTTGGGAAATTCTACAGGCCGGACTTGGACGAAGCAGAGCTATCATAAGGAACTGCCGTTTAAAAAAAACGCAGACACCCGTCGATTTTTATCAAAAGGGGGCACGTTTTTCCATTATTTTCGATTCTGGTACTTTCGCCCCAGAGCGTGAAAAGAACAGACACACTCAAGCGTCTGCTCTGTGGAACTGTGTTGGGTGAGGCATTGAGCGAAAAGGAAAACGTGACACTTAGGTGGACGGATCACAGCGACGCGTCCTGACAACTTCATAATAGAGAAGTTCAGTCTAAGGTCAGTGGCCAACAAAAAGTGGTTTTTCTGACAAGAATGACAGTTAAGGTCTACCCTTCAAAACATGAGATCATTGAATGTCTTTTATCATTGCGAACATCTATAAGATTTATTATCTGTCTGTTATCTGTCACTAGTTATGTCAGATGTCAGTAGAAAAAGCTAACTAGAAATGCTACAAAAATCTAATCGAAGATGGACATACAGAATTAAACGAATATCAACAAAAATAAATATAACTGACATTTGACATAACAAGTAACTGAATAACAGAAATGGAATAGTGACTTGACAGAAGTTCCTAGAGTTATTGGCCACCGATATGTTGTGTATTCGGCTGAAAAGTCATTTTGAATTTCGAAATATACGCTTCGGGGGTGTGTGCATTATTTTAATAAATCTATATAGATGTTCGCAATGGTAAAAGACATGCAAAATCTCATGTTTTGAAGGGTAGACCTCAACTGTCATTCTTGTCATAAAAAACACTTTTTGTTTGCCACACTGACCTTAGACTGCAATTGTGGTTGTTAGTGGGCGGAGGTCGTGGTTTCATTGAAAATTTAATAGAATTAAAACAGTACTAGGACAAACGACTCCTTGTAGTTGATCTTAGCGACGGTCGCTACCTGTGGACGGTATCACCCATAAAATTGTCGTTGTTGGTGGTTCAATGTAAAACACATGGACGACAGACCGCCCTCGCAATGCGACAACTGGCTATTCCTCGTTTCTCCATACTGAAATTGATTAACACTACCGAACACCATTGTCGTTAGTTGGAGTCGCCTTCAACGACAGATGACTACAACAAAAGCACAAACTAGTTGCGTCGCTGTGGTCCGTCTGAGTTCAGCCCTGAAGTAATTTCAGAGTTGAGCTTGATGTTGATTGCTGGCACCATATCCGAACGACGTTGTAGGTCACAGAGAGCTCGGCAGTGTGACGTCACGAGATAACATACTGGTTCGTTCATATACTGTGCTTGAACCACGCGAGTAGCCGAGTGTGGATAGGTAGCCAGCAGCTATTTGCTGGTGCTACGAAGCTTGTGGAATGTGTATACGCAGCTTAAGTTCACTCGTAGAGATAACTGACTCAGTTGGAGCATTTCTCGCGAATTATGACGAATGTTTCCGACATCATTTCTACCCAAACCCAATTGAAGAATAATAATTTTCTTTTAATAATGCTCGATTCGTGTTCCCGACGGATCACTGAGAAAAGATTAATAAAAGGAAAAAACAAATTACACTTTAACCCATCTCTTAACTCTCATTACCTCCATATTTTCTCTCAGGTCGGATCCAATAACGAACGGCGCCGATAAAAAACGACGATAAAAACGTAGGTTTAAAACGAGTGTGGTATCGGCCGGCGATACGTAATCACATTTTCCTTTTTATCAGTTTTTTCTCCTCGAAACTCATTTGAAACGGAAAACTTTTGGAATACTTTTTAAATATGAAGTTCGTCACTCGCTGGATTTTCTGATTCTTCGGTCGGGACGTTAAAAATAACTGGGTTAACTCCGAACAT
>CAJUYH010008637.1:0-15073 GCA_910591685.1 Galerucella tenella
TAGGTTCCTTTTTCTCTCTTACAAGGATATTACTTTTGTTAATATACGATTTTCCCTCACATCTTTTGATTTGTCTTTCTTCTTGTGCTCTTCCCTTTCCTTTACTTCTTCTTGTCGTATTATCTTGTATTATATTTTCCATATTTATATGGAATTTATATATACACCCGTAGATATACAAGTAGAAATACGCACGCCGTGACGGTCGTGACAAGTGGCACATAGCCCGTTATTTACAAAAAGCAGTACTGCAAATTACACAGACTCTATCTTGCGGAGACTTTTGAACTATAAAACTTAGCCCGTTATAGAGGTTACTGGCGCTGGCTCTTAGCACGCATTTTAGTAAAAATCCTAATTTATATTTTTTGGCACTTAGCCAATTATTTACTTCAAGTCTTCAACTGTACTATGCATAATCCAATTTTTAATATCACTTTAAAAAATAATGACGGACAGCAGTGAATTTCATATTATAAATAAAATTTTTATATAAAATATTACCAACAATTATTGTGTAGGATAAAAACAGTAATGAATTTCATATTATAAAATAATATTTTATAGAAAAATATTACCAACAAGTATTGTGTGGGATAAAAAATTGCTTTTTTCAGGCCTGAAAAATGCCACTTTACCGCCCAGGTATACAATATACTATTATTGACTGGACATAATACAAAGAAAAAAACAGAAATCGTATAGCCATAGTGGAAACCAAAAGTCACAGTTCAGATATCTACAGGTCCTCGTCCTATGTTATCATCGATTGACCTGCATTATTGCAGTCGTGCAACTGTATCTTGGGCGAAATCCTGATTGATGTGCAGGCAAGAGATCAAACTGAGTTATGAGAAGACAGCTGTTCATCCAGAATTTTTTAAAGAGCTTAGACAGTGTGGGAAGAATATTTATCGGTCTGATATCTTTATAGTCTATATATCTACAAGATATTCAACACCAAACATTCTGGTTTGAAATTAGAAGGGACAACATAACTTGTTGTTCATAGTTAAAAACAGCCAATAACAATTTTTCCAAAAAAATTTCAAGATATCCGTCATTATCGGCCACACTCTCAATATACCACAAAGAACATACAGAACAAACTATACCAAAATAGTTAGATTTGGTTTGGGGCTAGTCTAATCGTTGAATTGATTCATAATATCCTCTGGTGACATATGCATTACCTTATTTAGTCAATAACGGGACACTTTAGTTGGAATAAAACCCTCAAGGTGATATATAATACTTTCAAACACAGTTTAATCGCCTTTGAGGTTGTTGTTACAGTGATCCAATATCGAATATACCTGCATGAAAAGTGATACGAATCCAATCGCGGTTTACCAATACAGAAAATATAGTTCAAGCGTATTAATAACACTGGTCAACTGAGTTAGTCCCTGATAATAATACATATCCAAATGGTCATGTTTATCTTCTGGCTTTGTAGTTTCTTCAGGTGTTTCTGAAGAATACACATAGGACAAAGATTACAGAATAAAATATAAAATGTTTCACTCGTTCGAATTTATCGCGTAAAGCACCGATGCCGCTGGTGACTGTCTGGTGACTTGGATGGTACAGTACGTCGCTACGTCCTTACTTGCATTTAATTTGGCATATTATACGGGACGTCGCCCGTCGAGCGCTGTTATTTTAGAACGGTGTTTATAATTGGTTGCTCGTGTTTTATATTTATGTTGTATAGATTTTTTAAATTTATTAATTAATTGTTGAAATGAGCAAAAAGTCATATTAATATTTTTCTCCTTAATAGCAAAGCTTTTAACACTAAATATTTTGTAATATTTTTTTATTTACTCAACTCCAGCAGCTTGGAAAATTTTCAAGCATTTATGGGCACACAGGAGCAGTTAACATTATTACCAGAGGTTTATGACTTGTTTGATAAACTTGAAGTTTTTAATTATCTAAATAAAAGAATTACTCAGCAATTGAAATTTATATCTGATGGATGGAAAATAACCATTCAAGCAATTCTGTCATTATGGGAAACTCTAAAATGGTGAGGATATAAATTTTTCCTTACACGAAACCGCAATCAGGATTGCCTCGAAAACTTTTCTGGCCAAATACGAAGTTGCCAAAAAATCCAACCCCCGTACAATTTTGTAGCGCGTTCAAAAAGCTATTTTCTCTAAAAATTTTTGATCATTTTGAAGGAACAAACTGTATGGATGACGTAAACGAAGTTCTTTTAACATTGGTTCTGAACTAACAAAAGAATGCCTAGAATAGTTCACTTTTCCTACAGAAACTAAAAATGTGCCTTTAAAAGTGTTTACAACAGATTACCAAAATCTATCAAGCCAAGAAGGAAATGCTTTAGTGTATGTCTAATACAACATTCATGTGAAACATGCTTAAAGTTTGCCCATTCGGCTGATAATTTAATAAACAGAGAAACTTTTTTCTGTAAACTAAAAGCTTACACAACAAAGAAGGATTAATTTAGTGGCTTTTGTGTACCATCAAGGGACATTGTTGAGAACGTTATTGCGATAGCTAACCAAAGGGGTAAGTTCCTTTTGAACGAATTTACTAAATTTTCTTTTCATCATCCATGTAATCAATTTCCTTTCAAATATTATGCAAGTCTCTACACCAGAGCCGTATATATTCTACTCTCAAATGTATATTGAATGATTTGAAAGACAATAGATTGAATTTAACACATAAACCAAACTCCAAACTTAGTATTTTACAACATTTATAAAAATTTTTAATAAAGTCCTGCAGTTGCTTCTCTTTTTACTGTTTTAAACTTGTCAATCCAAAAAATACGCGTTATTTAAAGATCAAAATTTAAGATTTAGTGGCCCTATTATTCTGGTGGCTGATGAGTATATATAATTTAATTTGTGATAAATATCTGATAGATTATCAATAAGTATCACAAAATTACCAAGATGCTGGATAAAAACTGTGAATTGATTCATTTTAAAAATTCAAGTTTATTTTTTACTTACCTTTTCAAATTAATATCCCGAACATTTTTCGAAAGTATTAACATTTAAAAATAAACCTTTGTGTAAAGAATCCTATTAATTTAAATATACATTTCTCTAATTACCCCTGTATAGCTTAAAATAAAATAAGCTCTTCGAACTGTTCTGGTATCTACCGGTCTCGTTATTGACAACAAAAGCGAATCGTAAACATAATTTATGAAAGCGGCGTCCGTTTGGGACAGCAACTTGAATCAAACCGCCCTAGAGTGAAACATCTTATATTTTATTCTGTAATCTTTGCATAGGACCACTTTTGTTTAACATATTCGTCAAATGTTTTAGCAGCTCACAATGGGGAAAACCACTGATTTTCGAAAACAGCATAATCGTGATCTCTATGCCTAAAAACTACTATTTGATATAATTATTCATTTTTATTTGTTTTATAATATGAATTATGCATTTAATTAAATAATCTTCATTTTGAACATACAATTTTGCGAGCCATTTATAAGGACTGCTTTCATTGGTGTAATACAGTGTGACTTACTAACCCCTACAGATATTCTTAGGGACTAATACGTCATAGCACCGCCCACTTGTTTCGGACATTTTCAGATTTGAATTAATATTTTGATTTCAAAATTTAATACGATTTTGACATATGAGGGACTGAACCAGCATCCTTAATCATAGAATGAAACATGTTTGACAGGATCTCATCCCTTAGTGGTCTTCCCCCTATACTTATTGTTTGCTGATGGTTTAAAATTGCACATGACTAGAGGAAAAAGTCTTCAAGGCGGGCGAACACGTATTCGTCGTTTTTGCAATTGATTTTAGATAAGCCTCAACGTTTACGATCTTTTATGAATTTTTTTATTTTTCTATGAAGAACATCAACCATTGAGATCTCGAAGCGAAAAGGATTTTGTATAAAAAATGATCTAAAAATAGCAGAATTTAAGCATAGACAAAGAAATGTGTTTCGAGAATAAAATATTACTCGCATTTTCATTTTTGTAACAAAGGAAAATGTATACTGTAATAAGTAACAGTGAATATACTTTCATAAACAACCGAATGTAATCATAGCTCATCTGATGATATGTTTTTATTGTAGCACATTCTTCCATGTTGTCTTATGATATTAGTATAGGTCATTTCATGGCATAATTGCAAGTAGAAATTTGTTGTCAGTGTAATTATTACTTTTAATCAAAACAAGGTGTTACATCTTCAATTTCAACATTTAATGACGACAATAAAAACAAGAGTTTGTTGAAGCGTTAAGAAACCATTAGAATTAGCTGCTTATTCTTATATTGTAATTACGCGTAGAAAGAACCGAAGCTATAACACAAAAACTAATATCAATTTATTGTTTGGCTATTTACAGGTTCATTAAATCAATTCATGCAAACGATCAGGAAGAACAAGATGGAATTATAACTGAAATAGTATATAAAGGATGTCCAAAATAACAGAAATAAATAGTCCTTAAAATCAATAGTTTTTTTAAATAACACATAATTAATAATTGGAGCAAATTAAAGAGTGAAATTTTATTTTATTTATATTTAGTATAGCGAGAGAAATCAAATTATCGCGTTGTATCTAATTTTCGTTTTCTGATTTGTATCAAACAGAGAGATAGACAGAGTTAGAGATAGTCAAGGGCAGACCACAACATAGACTGACTGAGTAGACAAAGACGGCCAGGTAGGTAAATAGTCAGCAGACAGGGACAAAAATAGACAAGCATACAGACAGGCAGCAGAGAATCTGACGGAGACAGTCATACTGTCATAAACAGTCATACATAGAAAGGTACAGACCAAGGAAAGCAGCCAGAAGCAGGAATAAAAACAGGAAAAGAAATGCAGAGGAAATCGGTAAGAGATGTTTCCTTAGGTTGCAAAGTCCAGGCACAAATGTCTCTTACGCAGTTTCAATAGCCTGGTTGAGAGTTTCTTGTCTACTTTATTCAGTGAACTCTTTGTTTTGAGGTGTCCTTGTATCAACCTTCATTTGACTTGGTGTTCTTTATTTAGCCAGTTCTCAATTACCCCTCTCACGTAGTCCTTTGTGATTCCACAAAACGGTTCCGGGCCTATGAAGTTTCCGCTAGAACCTGGTAAGCCTGTTAAGGGATTTTTTTGCAGTTTTTTACTAGACTAGTCCTAGTTATTGGATTGCTAATAGCTGAACGCAGAGCCTATTGTAAGTGAATATTTTTATTTTTATCAGGTATATCCTCTTCTGATATTTTCATCAATACAGGCTATAACGACAATCGTCTGCTTGAAATACAGACGTATATCGACCAAGGCTAAAGAACATTCCCTTTCTAGGTCCATTTATACCAGCCCAAGTGTCATGGTTTGTTTTGAAACCACCGGTGAACCAGATGTTTTTCCAGAATTACCTGGGTTCATTACCTGTTCCCTAGAAAAAGAGAAAATCTGACCATTGGAAATATTTAGGAGGGCTTAGACAATCAAAGATTCTTCTGGGTGACTACAACCTGTTGAGATCAAATTAATGTATAAGTCAAAGTAAAACTGCGCTGAGAGTTTTAAGTTTTAACATTGGTCCTAACGGGACATTGTCGCCTGAATGGGAAGCTGGGAAAACTCAAAATAGTGGAGGAAGAAGAATGTACATTGTATGGCATGGAAAAAGAAAGTTTGATCCACATACTTCTAACCTAGGAAATAGGAGTAAAGGAGCTACTAGTTTCTGAGATCCTCCTCAGAAACTAAGTAGAAGTAAGGGGGCACAAAATACATACATCACCTGTTTCCTAGATGGGATGATGATGTTCACTAGCTCAGTGAATAATATGTTCTCCTGAGTCATGCTATCAATATTTAATGTGTTATGTTCGATATAACCTGAAGTTCTGCCAAAATAATAATTTTTAAGTTGAAAAAGCTCCTAAAACGAATTTTTTTAATATTATCTTGCGTAATTTTCGAAAAAAACGTAAAAACCCTGTATAAACATTGACGTATTATTCAAATAATTTATTATCATCATCATAACATAGAAATCGTAGATTTAAAGGTGCATGAAAGTTAATTATAAGAAACAAAACAATGTTATACGAGCATTATCAGTGTTTAAAAAAATTCACAGCAGGAACAGCGGTTTTGAAATTCAAGACAACATAGTTGAAAGTTTCCAAACGTTATTTGAAAATGGTTACGAAGATCTTTTCAAACTATTAGTCTTAAATTATTGTGAATGATTCAAACATTACAAGGTAGGTATATTATTGTGTAATAATTGCAATAAAAACCAGCTACGTCACAGATGATGACTCAAAATAAAATGGCAATGATTCAATGTGACCTTAGGGAAGTACCAGTTAACCCTATAACACTAATTAATGCTCTTAAGCCTAATGTACATATTAAAAACGAAGAAAATAGATTTCTACATTGATAAATATTTCAAATTCACTGTTTCTAATGAATGAGAGCGTTTCTTGGAAGCATCACTAATAGCAAATCTAGTTTTCGATTTTAAACTGGTCAGTGTCTGGAGTAAATTCATTAGAGTTGGGAGTGGCAAAAGGAAACGTTACTTTATATTAGTAAAGGAAATTTTGGATGGAAATTCAAATTAAAAATGATCCTGAACTTATTGATAAAATCTAGAATGTAAATGTTGAAAGGTTATGATGATTAATAATTTAAATTCCACTATACAATGAACAATTGTTTCAAAGAGGTTATGATGATGACACAAGATATGACATTGACATGTGATAGATAACTTGATTTACTTTAATGATTAGAACAATAAATAAAATGTAAAGGCTGGTACACACTTGACAGTACATCATTCGACTTTTTTTAGCACATGCCGACATGACTTGCGTGTGTCTTTAAGCCCGAGTCGAACAAGTTTTGTCGATTTTCAGTCGTCTCCGCTCAAAAGAAAACTTTCAGCGTAAACATGCTAACTGTACACGTTTTCAACGTTGCCTAAAGTTTTCCTGAAATGTCCCGGTTAGATTTAATAGTAGCCGCTTTCAGTCTACTAGTATATACAGGGTGTACCAATCTTACGACAAACTTCGGTATATGGGTAATTTTAAGAGATATCAAAAAATGTTATTAACAAAAATAGTGGATGTGCTAAAGGTCCATATTTTGAAATTATATAGAACTATACAGAGTGCTGTATAACTCCGTTACACACCAAACATATGATTTTTCAAATGGGTTACATTTTTTTGAAGCTTTTGATATAAGGTTTTGCCACGTTATACAGAGTCCTTCAAAAGATATGGACATTGGACAGGTTTATGTGAAAATCGTAGGCAAATCAACGCTCTGTAGCTTGTTGTACGTTGAAGAAAAAAAATGTATTCGTAACATGATGCAATATCTCCGTATTCTATTAAATTTGAATTATATTGTTTCTTATATACAGAGTGAACGGAAACTCGAACCTGTCATTTTCTTCTTATTTCAAATGGAACACCCTGCATTTTATAGCAAAAATAGAATCTTCGATTATGTAACTTTAATTTTTGTCAAGCATTCCCTATACCCAAAGTTTATGAAAACAAAGTTATCTGGTAATATTTATTGTAAACTATTATTATTGACCTATTATGTGAAAGCAATAAACGTTGTATGTAACAAAAAATCCTAATTAATGATACATTTTAATGAATAATTCATTCTAAACAAAACTAGCTACCAAAAGTATAATCCTAACCGTAATATTAAGATGAAGGTTCAAAGTGTTCACCGTTAACATCAATGCAATGCTGTAAGAGGGGGCCCAACTGATTGGCCAGCTCGGTCACCCGATTTAACAAAAGTATATTTATTTTTTTTCGTGTCTTGTGAGGAATAAGTTTATAAAATCCCCGGCTATTAGAGATGACATGAAAAAGATAATTAGTGCGGCATTTTGATCTGCTAACGTTGATATGCTGAGAAATGTTAGTCAACTATTCTGCAGCATTGCATTGATGTTAACGGTGAATATTTTGAACCTTTAGTTTAATATTACGGTTGGGATTATACTTTTGGTGGCTAGTTTTGTTTAGAATAAATTGTTCATTCAAATTTATTTTTAATTCGGATTTTTTGTTACATACAACGTTTAATACTTTCACATAATAGGTCAGTAATTACATTTTACAATAAATATTACAAAATAACTGTGTTTTTATAAACTTTGGGTATAGGGAATGCTTGACGAAAATTAAAGTTACATAATCGAAGATTCTATATTTGCTATAAAATACAGGGTGTTCCATTTGAAATAAGAAAGAAAATGACAGGTACGAGTTTCCGTTCACCCTGTATACAAGAAGGAATATAATTGAAATTTAATAAGATACGGAGATATTGCATCATATTACAAAACTCTGTTTGGCAAAATACATTTTTTATCTTTAACGTACAACAAGCTACAGAGCGTTGATTTACCTACGATTTTCACATAAACGTGTCCATATCTTTTGAAGGACTCTGTATCAAAAGCTTCAAAAAAATGTAATCAATCCAAATTCATTATAATATACAGGGGCACCCATTTGAAAAATCATATGTTTGGTTTGTAACGGAGTTATGCAGCACTCTGTATAGTTCGATATAATTTCAAAATATGGACCTTCAGTACATCTACTACTTTTGTTGTTAACATTTTTTGATATCTCTCAAAATAACCCATATACCGAAGTTTGTCGTAGGGTTGGTACACCCTGTATAAGGTAAAAAAAAAGAATGAAAGAAGGAACTAGGAGGCCTCACTAAAGATAATATAAGCAAGCCATAATAAGAAAGAAAAAAATAGGGAGACATTCAATGAGATAAGAATAAAAAATTAAGAAAAAACTCTAGATTATAACGTCTTTCCTGGAGTAGGAGGTTTAAGACGAATTTCCTAAAACTGGTTTTCAATCTATTGATGATTTTTTAAATTCAGGATGATACATATGTCTTGTTTATATTTTTTATATTATTGTGTTTGATGTCATCTCTAGTTTTATTATATTATGCAGTTCAGATAAGTTGATTTGAAAATATTATAAACTGATTTAACAAAGAACATGCTATTTTAAGCAAACGAACTGGTTACTTGTTGAAATAACGATCTCATCTCCAACTATATTTAACTACCGACAGTTTTTTAATATTTTAATGTGCGGTCACGAGTAGTATTAATCTTAAATTCGAAACATCACATTTCTTGATGAATAATACGGGAAATCCACGTAACTGAGAAGATTTTTGTTCATTTTACGCTTCATTTAAGATCCCAGATATAAGCTTAACTAATCTACCTACTGTAATCAATGGTTTAATGCTTGGTAGGCTGGGTCACAAGTGCCATTTCATTCCAAACCTGTTCTGGACCACCGAAAATTATGATTTAGAGCTCATTTGATTCCGAACAGCAACTGAAAAAAATACTTTTGAATGAAAAAAAAACCTTATTTATCACCAAGTATATGGACTTTTGTTACACTGTTTCTCCTTAAGCAAGTTAAGTCCTAAGAAGTATAATAATTTTATTAGAAAGAAAATACGAATGAAATAGAAACCTATTGCCAACTATGTTTGCCGTTTGTAAGTTTCCAAGAGGGTGGTAGAGTCAAAATTAACTTTTGATAATAAATGTTCACTCATTCATGTTATAAATCAATCGGCAATCGTATAATAAACAAATTTTTCCCACACATATGTAGGTAATACTTAAAAATGATTAATAATACATGAATAAAGAAGCACACTCGAAAAATGTTTAATGTTAATTAATCAAAACAGCTATTAAGTATGTTCTTATTTAAATATTTAAAATGTTGTTTTATTTTAGTGTCTAGTTGTCGAGATAATGTCTAGTCACGTTTTAAATCATTTCTTTCTACAACCATAGCTCGTTGCTTTTCCCAATATTTACATAGTCGTAGGTACCAGAGAAGCTAACATATTAATGGTGTAAGAAATAATTTTTTTTCTACGACCACTATCGAAAGTCGTCTTTTGTACCTTGAAAAGCAACTGCAAGGTTGATATTTTCCGCGAGCAGTCATAATTTGACATTATTGGCGCTCTTAAGCAGAAAGTATCTTTGACGCACGCCTAATTTTATTTATAGTTAAAAGAGAGCTAGTAGTTATTTTAATATAAACTGTAGAATAAAATATTTTAGTTGATTTTGTAATATGTTAAAGCATCGAACAGTATTTTCCGTAATAATTTCAAGAGAAATAGAGAAATCCAAAAAATATCTGACATTAATGTAATAAGTGTTGCCTACGTACATAGGTACACGAAACTGCTAAGTAAAACAATGGAAATTAATTTCATTTTTGTGTGTATTTCGAGCAGAAAGTCACAGATTGACGCGCTACGCTGACGCGTCGCGTGGCAACTTTCTGTCTAATAGCTATTTTAGCCTACCTTACCGGAAAGCCAATCATATGAACAGCAAAAATATGGCGGAAAGTATTGCAGACCAAAGGAGGAAAATTAATAATGCCACAATTTTTGAAGTATTTCACAATATCATTTGATTACATTGACGTTTAACATGAACTTTTGGAACTTTAGTTCTTTACGTCAGGTTACGTTTGAGCGACCGGGGGTCGCGACGCAAGAGATCTGACCGTTACGTTACGTTATGTTGCTTCGTTATGTGCCTTGCTTGCGTGCGTGTGCTCTCTCCTGAGTCTCTCTCTCGTTTACGAAGCAGCGATTCATATGCTTCGGCCGGGAATCGAGCCCGGGCCGCCCGCGTGGAAGGCGAGCATTTTACCATTGAACCACCGATGCTATATTAAAATTCTATGCAAAGCTGGTATTCGCAGTGCTGGTGATCTACTTGAGTTTGTTCGGATAAATTTTTACTATTATTTCCATGCGCGATTGATCTTTTTTGTTTATTTACAGCATCGATTGTCAGCAAATAGCATAAAAACAATTTCACCAAAATGCAAAATATATTTTAAACTGATCGAGAAGTATAAATGTCAATTTTGACATTTCGCTCATTTCGAAGAAATTTAAATTATTTTATTCGGAATTTATTTCAATACGATCGCGCAAAAAATGGTATAAGCATCTCGAACGTTAAGGGTAATTACAACGTTTGCATGTGTTCCTCTCGTAAAATTGGACAAAATGATATGAGGATTAAGGGGTGTAGCACATTTACTTTTCGAAATACAGGGTGTTGAAATTTTGAAAACTTGTTGAATGTTTTAATTCGATAACTTTAACATGGAAAGATAAATTGATTTGACATTTGGCAGGTTGTTTTTAAATGTAAAAGGGCATATTTTGATAGAAATAGTAGTTTGTGCAACTAGTGTGGATATGATTGCCATATCGCACGATGACGAAGTTCAAGTGCCATATGGACAATCCACACGAGTCGAACAGCATATTTTTTCTACGACCCACTTAAGAAAAAATCTAGAAAATAAAAATTTCCATAAACTGTAATATAACTTCAAATTGAAAATTTAACAATTCAATTTTATGTTTCCACTATTTTTTTGTGGTAAACGTACAGTTCTTGAATGTCCAATTTGTATAATGCTACGGTTTCCCTTTTTAAATATACGATGCTGTTATAAGTAGATGTTGCCAGTCGGACTCCCTCATGAAGGGTACCGTACCATTATCTATAATAATGAATATTCTGCTAAATATTCCAAACGTCTACCTGTTGTCGTTATTAATATCAAGCAGAATAATTATTTAAAAACAAAATTAACAAGTAAAAAAAACTTCTTCACGGGGAATCGGAGCCGGGTCTACTCGACCACCGAGGAATATGCAAATTGTTTATCTATAACGTCAGATGTAATACATAATTTTTGCTTAAAAGGAATTAAAGTTCCTACCGTGTGTCCCGCGACACGTTCTACCTTTTTTAATCAAACGTTAGTGTATGTCAAAGCTTTTCATTATATTTTTCTATTTTGTGGTTAATTCGGTAGGCGCAAAATAGTTGAGTGTCACACACGCAGGAAATTCTTTAGCAGCCATTAACTATCAGCTATTGGTTTCGGACTGCTGAAGCTCATTTTCACTCCTCATAGATTATGAACGAACTCCTTATGTCAATTTTGGTTGAGCGCGAATTTTAAACTAATCGCATTTTTATTCAAAATTTTTTATCTTGTTATGTAATTTCAAGCAGCAGGAGACAATCTGCTGGGTATACAAAATTATGTTGTTATGTTGTACTATCCGTGGATTCTCAAAACATTTGAATTTGTCCAATATTGACCTAGGTTAACAATAGAAAACATTATTAACCACTTATGGAGAAAGTCAACTTCTTAGTTGGATAGAGCACTCAATATTTCAACTAGTAGTGGGAAAATGACCTTTAGCTGCCCTCAATTGCCCTGGCTTTGCTACACTCGCTCGTGCATCTAATAGACTTGGGCTGCTGAAGCTCGTTAGAAAAAATTAGTTCTGGGTTTTAGTAACAAATTGAGAAAGTTTTCTGTCTTGCAATTGTAAGTTGTAGGATTGGGTGTAAGATAGTGGAAAGTGTTAGTGTTGGTATAGTGGTAGTGTAAACAGTGTTCAGTTTCAAGTATTGCCAGTGGTTCCAGAATTCCCAACTTCTATATCTGTATCTGTAAGATATGAAGGGTGGGTGACCCCACAGCACTTAGACCACAATTGACCCATTGTGCATCCTTCTGAGGTTCAGACTTCCTTGCAGCTCGACATCCAGCATACTTGTTTGAAGTAGGCGATAACGTCGCCGGAAGTAAGCTCCCTCATGCTGGCTTGTGTTAGCCTGTACTCGCCGAATACAGAAAACCTAAATTGAAAGAGTGTCGGACATTCACAAAGAATGTGTTCGACAGTTTCATCTTCCTGTTCACATCCTCTACAAAGTGAAGTGTCAGACAAACCCAGTCTGTAGAGGTGTTTTTTTGTAGGTGGCAGTGACCGGTCAGAATACCCGTGGCTGTCCGAAGGTTCTGTCTGTTCATACTCACGTATTTTTTGGCTACTTTCCTGTCCGGATACTGCAGCAGTTCCTTGGCAAGCCTGCAACCTTCTGCATCGTCCCATCTACCCTTAAACTTTTCAAGGAAGTGTTCTTTTATTAGGTCAATCATGGCCGACGCCGACAGACCAATTAAAGTGCCAGGTCCCAAGAGTTTTTGGGGGGCTGTTTTACTGGATAGTGAGTCGGCAATGTGGCCCTTGATCCAGCCTAGCGTGACTTCGTTGTTACTGCAGGCTTCGATCAGGGACACTCCAGTACAAGGCCTGATGTGATACGTGGTCTGTTCAGGGCTAGTAGTGCTTGTCTACTAGCCGTGACGATGTGAATTTTATTACCTGTGGTGTTTCTTTTCCTTTCCCCAACTTAGAATAACATCTGTTTTAGAGCTTTAAAAGTCAATTATTACATCTAATACTGATCCTAACACAGCTTCCAACCAACTTCAAAATCACCTAACTCTTCTGCAATCATGGCTAAAAAAATGGAAAATCGAAGTCAACACTAATAAATCTAATCAAATTACTTTCACCACAAAGCAGTGTGCCTGTCCACAAGTTACCATTAATGATGATCCAATACTGATATGCAAAGAGGTCAAATATCTTGGTCTTCATTTAGACCAAAAACTGACATGGAAAACACATATCAAAGCTAAAAGAAAACAACTCGATATAAAAATTAAAAATATGTATTGGCTAATTAACAAAAAATCTCAGCTATCTACGGAGAGCCAAATCTTAATCTACAAGACCATATTAACACCTATATGGACATACGGTATTGAATTGTGGGGTTGCAGCAAACCATCTAACACCAAGATCCTACAGTCCTACCAATATAAAACCCTCCGACTACTAATAAATGCTCCATGGTATGTTTCAAATGACACTATACACAGAGATCTAAAAATACCATATATCAGAGACATCATCACAACTCTCTCAAATAAATACAGAAAACGATGCTCAGATCATAGCAATCAACTTATCAGTAACCTGTTCAAACTACCAATAGAAGAAAGAAGACTGAAAAGAATTTGGCCCGAAGATCTGTAAAAATCCAGAGAATCGTTAATGGACGGTACCTGACTCAAGCCACCAATCCACATCTCATTTACATATTACTCTATAGTGTAGTAGATTGTAAATTTGCAGTTGAATAAAAAAAAAAGTCAATTTCAGGAGACTGCTGTTGTTATGGTAAAATTTTAGAATTTTTAAATGCACTGTGCGCCACTGTATAATCTGTACATAACATAATTGAATATTACTTGAATATAATTTATAACCGTTGAATGTTTTCTAATAGTTTTATGTGATTGTGAAAGGAAGATGCGACGTGTTATGTCATGATTATAACAGTAATATGTTTTTGTACGACAAATTATAAGAAAGCTGCTTTGTGCAGAGAAAAAAATCCAGCCTAGTGAATATTAATATTAATTTCTTTAAAAAATAAATTGTAGCCCGTGCGTTGCATTTTATTTATAAATCTTTTTGTCCTTTTATATTACGATCTTGATCAAAGCCAGAAGCGATGTTTTTTATAACTCCAGCATTCCACAGATCGTAACTGAAGTGAAAAAAAATTACTACTGTTAAGTCATGTGACATACAAATTTAAAATTCCAAAGATGGCTATCGCAGATGAATCTTTATTAAAATATTCGATGTTAAAAAAATCGTTTATATGATGACCGGTATTTGTTTTGTAATAGTATCATAATATCATAGTAGACCGTTCACTAACAACAACCATCTACTTCTCGGGCTATATGCCCCGACAGACAATGAATGGCAGTTCCAAGTTTAACGGGGTTGGGATATCTTCACGATATAACCAACTATTTTGTTTTGTAATTAGAAGGGATATTATCACTTGTATACCAGTTTCGGTGTATTTGCGCCTCATCAGTACAAGGTAGATAGCATCCGTCCTGAGAGCATAGTTCTGGACTGGGAGATAACGCTGAAATCACATGAATACATTTACCCCGGTGAAGGGAATGCTAAAAATGCGATAATAGCGTGTAACATGCTGTTCAGCTGTTACGTTTTTCGTCTAAAAAACTATTT
>CAJUYH010008638.1:0-15069 GCA_910591685.1 Galerucella tenella
CTTTCTTTTAGTAATCTATAAATTGTTGATTTAGCAACACACAACACTATAATATTTATACTAAATACAACTTTATAATAAAAATATGTATAAATATTTTAATGCTCACGCAAAAACAATGATCTGCTCACAAAAACGAAAGCAAAACAAAATTATATTTCCGAAATTTCGATCAGCCACACATTAGCATTGCTTGCTACCCCTGTACTCAACACTTTCTCGATTTAAACTAGCCAGAACTCGCCAGACGATAGGAGGGGTAAGGAAATTTTCGGTAACCCATAAATCGACGAAGTGAATTTACTTGTCGGTAGTTAGTGTACGGTGGCTATAGTCAAAAGCGTTCTTATCGTGCGGTTTCAAAGGTCACTAACCATATGTATCGAATCAAAAGACACAGAGGTTACCAAAATGTGAGATTAAAATATACCCGGAGAAAATAATGATGGTTGATGTGTCCTGTACACTGGGTTGACGAATTTCCACTTTTTCATTCATTCCCGAAATAATCTATCAGATTAAGTACCATTTTTTTTTTGCTTGAGGATGCAAAATATCGGATAATTGCTTCCTATTATTCAAATTGTCACTTTGAATTGTCAAAGTCACAAAACTGACATTTAAATGAAAACTTCGCTGGTGAAAGACTTTTTAGAATCGCTGAAAACTAAATACAAACGTTTTTTTCTCACGTCTTATTCATCTTATGGATTTTATTTGGAAGTTATGATTAAACGCAATAAAAGAAAACAAAAACGGTGAGCATGCCTTTGTTGAATCGTGTGACCCGCATGATAAGACTGCATTTGACTATACACGGTATTTTTTTGGAGCTTTATTTATTTTGGATTTTACAGTACGCGAACAAGGGATTTCAAATAAAGTTGCAGCAAAGAGGAAACAGTTTGGTATTCGAACCGTCTTTCAAAGGTTTCCGAGATGCTTTAGTGTATTTAATTGATATGATGATTGAAGCAGTGGGAGACATTCCAAGATTGGAGACCAAGTTGTATTTAGATTGGAGCGAAGAGAATGCTTTTTTAAAGGTGAAAAAAAATATTTCTGGAGCTGGAAGTTATGTATGTATATTCTGAAGTGTTGTGCAGCTGGAAAGTATGTGGATGGAGCTTTCTTCTTCCATGCCACAAAATCTGCATTCTTCTTCCACCACTATTTTGAGCTTTTTCAGGTGCCCATTCAGGCGACAATGTCCTGTAAGGATCTCTGTTAAAACTCTTAGCAAAGTTTTACTTTGACTCATGCATTCATTTGATCTCAACAGGTTGTAGTCACCCAGAAGAGTCTTTGATTGTATAAGCCCTACTGATCAGATCTTCTCTTTTTCTCGGCTTCACCTATTTCTTCCAATATTACATTGGGGCTGATTCCGCAAGAGGGTTCAGGCCCCCAGAAAGGTATTTAATCCCCCCACTTTGCTATTTCATTCCTTCTATTCCAGTGTGTCCTGGAATCCATATTAAGGTAACTATATTGTTCTCGCCTAGTTCATTGAGTTTGTCTAGGCATTCCCACACCATTTTTGAACTGATTACATAAGAGCTCAGTGCTTTAATGGCTGCTTGACTACCCGACATAATGATAATCCTTTGTCTTCTGTATCCTTTATCAATATTGAACTGGGCGCACTTTCTCATGGCGTGGATTTTCGCTTCAAAGATACTTGGGGTTTCTCCCAAGCTTTCAGAGTGTTTGGTTCCTGTCCAGAACACTCTTATCCCAGTTCCTTCTATTGCTTTTGAGCCGTCTGTGTACCATTGAGAATGGCATTCTTTCTGGTAATGGTATTTGGATCCCATTCCTTCTTGTTGCTTAATACTTTTTCCTTATACCGTCCTGTGGCATGTCCCAGGTTGTCAGATTTCAAAGAAAAGAGGAGGGCTTTTTTTAACGATTCCCTCTCTACTTAGTCTGTATCTTGTTCTTTCTGCAACGCTTTCCACCACCATATGTAGAGGAGTGAGATTGAGAATCACTTCCATGGTTGCCGTTGGGCATGCTGGAAGTTAAGATTGATATTATGATATTTTCAGCCGATATTTCCTGAAGAGTTAGCTAGTGACTATAAAATACAAATTCGAAATATGTTAGAAGAACAACGTATCGGTCCAGAATTGAGAGTACAAGAATTCGATGAATTTTTACCCCTAATTAACGGTAAAGATGAAGCTTATATTAACGAATTTTTATCTCAGGACCATAATTTTGAAGATTTAGCAAATGAAATTCTCAAATACAAGGTGAGTAAATATTCAAATTCCCCGTTAAATCTTCCAAGTTAACAATATTTTATTTCAAGGCAATCGCTGATAGAATTCCGTTGGCAAGAGAACATTATGTTCGAATTGAATTGTACGATATGAATCGAAATGATTTGATAAGAGCTTTAGAAATGGCGGCGGAAAATTTCAAAGATATATTATTGCAAAAGTGTGTCAAGAATTTACATGTTTTGTGCAAAAGGTAAAAATATTTAAATAACAACAATTCCAATGATGAGAAAATCTCGATGAAAGCTTATGATAGACTCCGTTTCACGTAAGAAAAAGCCACTTGAAGTTGCAGTCTTAGGGGGAACTTGTTGTCAAAGCCAGCGCCATTATTATAAAACTGACATTCGAGTTCAAACCGCAAACAGCGTTATATGAAGCACCAATGGCGCCACGAGGCGACATAGATGAACAAGACCTATTTGGGTTTCTGCGCAAGACAGTTGGCAAACTTCAGGTGGCTTCTACTTATACAGTGTGACCCATCTTGTTTGGAAGCACCCCTGTAAAATCAGCATTTTTCAACCGATTTTGATTCAATTTTTTTGTTAGATTCAGTATTAAAAACAGTATTTTGGCACGAATTCTCATAGCCTATTTGCTATTTTCAAGGCCCTCTATGTTAATTTTTCTTTGCCAAAAAAGACAAAAGTACATTGTCTTTTTGAGTGAGCGAATGTTCCTTTAGAAATAAAATAAACATTTACGTACTTAGTGTTTTGTGTTTGGGTCTGCAAACAGAATGGCAACATAAGTGGAAAAATGTATAAACAATACTATGCACTTTATAAATGGCTGGAAAATTACTATTATTTCTGCTCTGTCTTTATGGGAAACCTTAAAATGCAGGAATTATTCATTTCTTTTAACAAGGAACCTTAGTCTGGTAAGATATTGTTGCGGAAACTCGAGAAATCCAACCCCACTTCAATTTTGTAGGGCATTCAAGAAATTATTTTCTCTAAAATATTTTAATGAGGTTGAAGGTGCCAATTGTATTAATTAATATGGGTCACACTGTGTGAAACGGTGACTACTATCCTGATAACGCAAGTAATCGATTATTGGAAACTTCTTACTTATTTTCTTTCTTTTTGTATTAATATTATAGTATAGGAGAAGAATATCAAACAATATCCGATACATCTTTAGCTATACCAGAAGATACCCATGCCTTGATGGCCACAATAAAATACGTAGGAGACGTTGAGGCAATTACACTGTTAGAGCTAGAGGATAAACTTAGAGATGTTATGACTTACATTTTATTTTTAACCGACCATATAATATTTACTCCTGTCGAGATGAAACTTAACAATAACGTTTTCCAATGGTGAGTATTAATTGGGACATACATAGTTACACTTTACCAACCGGGTTTGGGCCTGGGTTTTCTTGTTTCTTTTAGTTTTCTTTTTCTTATTTTCTGAAATTTTTTCATACATAGTTACACTTTGATCAACCGGGTTTGGGCCTGGGTTTTCTTGTTTGTTTTTTTTAGTTTTCTATTTCTTATTTTCTGACATTTTTATACATAGTTACAATAATTTTCTCTCCCCTTCCTCAAAAAAATATTTACAAAATAATAAGTAGGTAGTTATTTGGGTACAAGTGTGTGTTATGAATGAAATGCGCTTGCGTGCCTGCGGGCACCAAAATTAAAACCTCCGGCCAGACTGGAGTTTAAGTTTAATAAAAACATGTTTTCGTAGGTATTTGTACATGCCTAAAGTTTTGGAAGAACATCGTCAGATGGTAGATCAAAAAATGGAAGAATTTCAAGTTTTGCTCGCTCAGAAGATCGAGAAGTTCAAGGAAGAATTGGAAATATACGCGAAAATGGTAGACGAGCTTCAGAATAATGGCAACATTGAGGATTTACCCAAGTACCATAAAAAAGCTACAAAGCTTGACGAAAGGTTCAAATTTTATCGATGCCAAGAAAAACCGCATGTAAACAAAACCACGCGTGATCTATTCTAAGACGGCTGCGTATTGGACGACTCGCTTGCCAAGGTCATTCAATGTCACGTGATTTTTGTTTGGAGCGGTTTTTCTTAAGAAGGAATTTTAATTAACACTTTTAATTAATTTAGACTCATCAATGCCATGGCTAAAATCGACAGTTTTAACGAAGAAGAAGCAGCTTTCGGATTCGAACTATCCCAATATCCCCTAAGAAAACAAGTTCACGAAAAACTGGCGCCTTATAAAAAATTATACGACAATTCAGTCGACTTTTTACAAAAATACGAAATGTGGATGAAATCCAGAGTAGGTAGTTTCGATCCTGAAGATATCGAAACTGATGTTGGTACTTATTACAGAAACGTATATAAATTGGAAAAAGTGTTTTCCGATCGACCTGCAACGCAGGAACTAGCGACTACGGTACGTACTAATTTTAATAGTACTGAAAGTAGTGGTGACATTTTGTTTTATAGGTTAGAGAACAAATAGAAGAGTTCAAGGAACACATGCCGATAATTCAAACGTTGGGAAATCCCGGAATGAAGGAACGACATTGGGAAAAAGTCTCGGAAATTGTTGGCTTCCCCATAACAGTGGACGAAAATTTAACTTTGGAGAAAATAATCGATTACGGCTTGGACGACTATTTCGAAAAATTCGAAGCTATTTCAGAGGCGGCCACCAAAGAAAACAATTTAGAAAAGAACTTATCAAAGGTACATTTCAAATAGTAACCATAGCTTCCTACATTTTGGTAATTTTTAGATGTTAGCAGAATGGCAAGATGTAGAATTCAGCGTGTTGGTTTACAAAGATACAGGAACTTACATTATATCAGCCGTGGATGACATCCAAGTCTTATTAGACGACCACATTGTCAAAACTCAAACAATGAAGAATTCTCCGTATATAAAACCTTTCGAAAAAGAAACTTTGTAAGTTTAAAAATCAGTTTAAAATAGAAAATAGAGCTGATATTTTATTTTAGAGCATGGGAAGCTAAGCTGCAGCTGCTGCAAGAAATTTTGGATGAATGGTTGAAGGTACAATCGACTTGGATGTATTTGGAGCCCATATTTTCTTCTCCAGATATTCAACAGCAAATGCCAGAGGAAGGAAGAAGATTTAGTGCAGTCGATAAGGTTGGAATTTTGATTTTTTTTACTTTTTACTGACCTTTTTATGTTTTATCATTGGAATAGTTCAATACACAAAATCACCAAACTGAGTCATACATATTTTGAAAACAAAAATAAACATACACAAAAAAGTAACAACAAGCGCGTTTTATTAACAACATTTCCAAAATAAGCGAAAAAAGCGCTATCCCAATAAAAACCGTTCCTGGAACGTGCACTTCACTGGATTCCATTTCTAGTATACTATCATATCGTTAGAATGTCATAAAATAAAATATTTTATTTCACATTTTACCAGAGATGTGATCTACTATGAATGGACCTTAATAAAATTTGACAACAAAGTTATGTAGTCTTAAACTTCAAAATATTATTGATTGTCTAGTTGTCATATTTTTTTCGTTGTGTCAGATAGGGACCAAAAATTATTTCATCATTATTTAATCTTGACAAAGGTAGCTGGAACGCTACCGAAACGTCGAAATTAAAAAATAAAAAACATTACTGTGGTTTGATTCCCAAAAAATAAGAGAAAAAATTTGTTAAGCTGATGAATTAACTTAAACAATTCATAAATTGAGTTGAACAATAATTAAAACTTTGTCGAAACAAGTCATAAAAATAAACAATTATTATTTGAGATTCTTTGGTTTCACTTTTTTGCGTGTAGTTAGCATTTAATTTACATTTTTTGAACAATTTTCTCAGTGTAACTTGATCCGTTATCTGTCAACGTCAGTTTGAAGATCACGAAATTTTGCCCCCAAAACATCAAAGGATTTACGCCGGCTTTCGTTTCTTGTTTGGCTGGTGTATTCTGTGATAATATATCGAAAACTGACAGTGTATATATAGTCCCTCGAATCTCTAGAACATTCGCGATAAACCATTGTATGGCCTGGTACATTTCCAGAACAGTCTGGATATTACCTGCGAAAGAACCTTTCTAGAAAGGTCGCATTCATGGTTTGCGACAGGACCGGCTTCGGAATTAGTGAGTTCGTAACAATAATATATAGTCTTCACCATTTATAGATATGGAGAGATTTGATGAAAACTGTATTTGGCGATCCGAAAGTACTATCAGTAGCCGAAATAGACAAAATGGCGGAACGTTTGAAAAAATGCAATAATTTACTTGATCTCATCCAAAAAGGACTCAACGATTATTTAGAAAAGAAACGTTTGTTTTTCCCGAGATTCTTCTTCTTGTCTAACGACGAGCTGTTGGAAATTTTATCGGAAACAAAGGATCCGACGCGGTAAAGTGTATTTTTATTTCAACCAAAATATTTGTTTAATAAAACATTTTTCTACAGAGTACAACCGCATCTCAAGAAATGCTTCGAAGGTATCGCGAAACTAACTTTCACCGAAGAATTAGATGTAACACACATGAAATCTAGTGAAGGAGAAGTGGTACCTCTCGTAGATGTCATCCAAACCGCTCTAGCTAGAGGACAAGTTGAAAAATGGTTGGTAGAGCTCGAAACTGACATGAAAAAATCGGTGCACAACATGGTTAGAGCTTCTATAGAGGACTACCCGTTAAGACCGAGAGAACAGTGGGTGTTAAAATGGCCCGGGCAGTGTATACAAAGTGTTGGTTGTACTTTTTGGACCTCCGAAGTAACAGTTGCTATCGGCGGGGGTATTTCAGATTTAAAAAGTTATTTGGACAAATCCAATTTTCAAATTGCTAAGATTGTTGATTTGGTTAGGGGTAAATTGAATGCGCAAAATAGAATTACTTTGGGTGAGTATATTTAGTATATTTTCCGTGAAAATTTTAATTATTTTTCATATTAGGAGCACTGGTAGTACTGGACGTACATGCTAGAGATGTATTATCAGGTTTAATAACCGATGGAGTTAAAAATACTCACGATTTCAAGTGGTTGTGTCAGTTGAGGTACTATTGGGAGGTAAATTAAAAAAAAAAAAAATTAAAATAAAGAGTAATTTTGTTTATTTTTATTTAAGGAAGGACAAATGATTACATCGATGATAAACAGTACTTTAAAATATGGGTACGAGTATTTAGGGAACACTCCAAGACTTGTGGTTACTCCTCTTACAGATAGATGTTATAGAACATTGTTTGGAGCGTTGCATCTACATTTAGGTTATATAAGAATATTTAAATTGTAAAAAAATTGCTAATAACTTGTACTCTTGGTCTAAAATGACCCATACCGACTGACCAAAGTTTAATTTACTAGGTGGAGCACCGGAAGGTCCAGCTGGTACTGGAAAAACTGAAACTACGAAAGATTTAGCTAAAGCAGTAGCCAAACAATGCGTCGTCTTCAACTGCTCGGACGGGTTGGATTATATAGCGCTAGGAAAGTTCTTCAAAGTACATATTTTTTATTAATTTTTTAAATATTTCATTTATTTTTACCGATTTCAAGGGACTAGCATCCTGCGGCGCTTGGTCCTGCTTCGACGAATTCAACAGAATAGATCTAGAAGTACTTTCCGTCGTAGCTCAACAGATCTTGACCATTCAACGTGGCATAAACTCTGGTTCTGAAAAGCTTATTTTTGAAGGAACCGAGTTGAATTTGGACCCAACTTGTGCTGTGTTTATTACGATGAATCCTGGTTATGCTGGAAGATCGGAACTGCCGGATAACTTAAAAGCACTATTTAGGTGAATTGTGAAAAATATTTTTAACGAAAACAGTATTTTTTTTCGTTGTTTTTAGATCGGTAGCAATGATGGTACCGGATTACGCTTTAATATCTGAAATAGAATTGTACGCGTCGGGATTTTTAACAGCCAAACCACTTTCTGTTAAAATTGTGGCTACTTATAGGTTATGTTCTGAGCAGTTGTCGTCTCAGCATCATTATGATTATGGTAAGTTTTATCGTTATTTTAATGTCGAAGTTCTTTAAAACCCCCAGTCGATTTTTTATTCAATAAGCCCCCCTTTTGGTTAAAAATAAATTAGGTTAGATCTAGTATTTGTAGGTTATCGTTTGTCCGGACACCCAGTATATGTTTCAGGTATGAGAGCTGTAAAATCGGTCTTGAGAGCAGCCGGTTCGTTGAAATTGAGATATCCCAAGGAAAAAGAAGACATATTAGTACTGAGATCTATCATAGATATCAATTTAGCCAAATTTTTGGAACAGGACGTACCTTTATTCGAGGTAAGTTTAGGTTCAGGATATCAGAATATTTATAAACATTTAGTTTTTGTACTTTTAATTTCAGGGCATAACTTCCGACTTGTTCCCTGGGGTAGTACTACCCGAACCAGATTACATTATACTAAATAAAGCGGTTGAAGATACTTGCAAAGTGAAAAATATACAGTGCACACCGTTTTTCTTACAAAAAGTCCAACAACTTTTCGAAATGATTATCGTGAGACACGGTTTGATGATAGTTGGTTTACCGTTTGCTGGGAAAACTACTTCTTATCGAGTACTAGCTGATGCTTTAGGATTGGCAGAAGAAAGAGTACGTTTTATTTAAAGTAGAAATAGATGAGTTACTTTTAAAAATTTTATTGTACGTTTATAATTTTTTAGGGAGGAATGGACGAACATAAAGCTATCTATACTATAATGAACCCAAAATCTATTACCATGGGACAACTTTATGGTCAATTTGATCCTGTATCTCACGAATGGTCGGACGGGATTCTAGCTGTTAGTTTTAGACAATTTGCTATGTCCACAACAGATGATAGGTACTAAATTTTTTGTGTATTTGTACAAAGTGAGCATTAGTAACTCCTCTATTATCTCCAAAGCTGATTGTTCGCAGAAAACCTAGGACTAGACTCATTTTCATTTTATTTGCTTCTCTCCACGGAATTTTTTAGTCAAATTGCGAAAAATATTTTCGTTTTGAGGGGAAACAAGAAAACGGAGTGCCTCTGTAAGCAACTTGAGCTATACTATATAACTGATGTAACATAAGTATTAAAACAGTGTGACAGCCGCCCTCTATCGACTACACTCGCAACTAACTGATGTGATTGTAATTGTAATTAAAAAAATGATATTAATATAGAAACTTAGGTATTATGAGCCAGGTGGGGCTTTGAGGCTTATAGACTAAATCTAATAAAAGCTCTAGCGATATATGGAAAAATTATTATGTTTAGATTAGTTGACATGCCCAACTTTCGTCAGGCTTTAAAAAATTGGTCATGGACTCATTTGTATAAGCGTCTTAAGCTATACTCTATAACTGATGTAACATAAGTATTAAAACAGCGTGACAGCCGCCATCTATCGACTACACTCGCAACTAACTGATGTGATTGTACTTGTAGTTGAAAAGATGATATGGTATATAAAAACTTATGTATTATGAGCCATGTAGGGCTTATAGACTATATTTGTTGAAAGCGATAATTGGAAGACTTCTTATGTTTGGATTGGTTGACATGCCCAACTTACGTCAGGCATTTAAAAATTGGTCATAGACTCATTTTATTTGCTCCTCCCCACGGAAATCTTTAGTAAAAGGCGAAAGATTTATTCGCTCTGAGGAGAAACCAGAGTAACAATGTAAGCAACTTGAGCAGTACTCAATAACTGATGTAACATAACTGTTGAAACGGCTCGACAGCCGCCATCTATCGACTACAGACGCAACTAACCGATGTAATGGTAACTGTAGTTATAAAAAAATGATTTGATATATTATTACAAAAAATAAAAAAGCCTTCAATAATAATGAATGTTGTAATAATACATTATTTAGATTTAAGTATATTTTAGAAAATGGTTAATTTTCGACGGCCCAGTAGATGCGGTATGGATAGAAAACATGAACACCGTATTGGACGATAACAAAAAATTATGTTTGATGTCGGGAGAAATTATACAGTTGGCCAATACGACGAATTTGATTTTCGAACCGATGGATTTGGACGTGGCGTCTCCGGCGACGGTAAATATATACAGGATGTCATAGAAGTTCGCACCAAAAGCTTGGGAGATTATATCTTATCTCTATCATCTCCCAACCTATTGTCTATTATAAATCATAAGATAGAGTGGCTCACGATTAGATCCTTGTGGTAATAAAATTTTTTTTAGGTGTCTAGATGTGGTATGATTTACATGGAACCAATGGCTTTGGGTTGGGAACCACTTTTGATATCGTGGTTGAATACGTTGCCGCCATTTTTGAATAACGATTTTTATAAAACGATGATTTTTAATTTGTTTATCAGATTCTGCAAACCGCTCGTTTGGTTGGTCAAAAAAGGAGGTTTGAAGGTGAGTTTTAAAAGTAAAATAGATTTTTTTTGTCAAGGTTCTGTATAATTTCTTCTATAAAACAGCCTTAAACCATAATTTTCTTTCAACTTTTCGTTCACGAAGTACAGTCCATAGTATGTTTTTAAACTGACACCCTGTATGAAATATAGCGTGACCCAAAAAAGTGCGCTATAGAAGTTTTCACTTGTAGTCCAGTAATTGAACACCTGAAAATATCGAAAGCTCCTGAAAAGTCGCTGAAGACTTCACTTTTTATGGAAAACGCTAATATCTGACTAAATATGCGAATTAGAGATTTTTTCTTCAGATAATAAATGGAGATCGTCTTATTATCTACAAAAATGGTCCCCATCATTTTCTTCGAAAACATGATAGTTATCGAGATAGTGAGACCTAAAAGTCTCCTCATTTCGGCTGCTGCACTGCCTGTATAGTACAGGAAATGAAGCTCAAAAAAGGTAAAACCTCGCAATTTTTTCGTCCAGCATGGATCGACTTGAAATTTTAACAGGAGGTAGGTGATAGCCGAAGGTTCAAAATCTATATCGAACCGAAGGGCGCTAAATGGTTTTTAGGGGTGAAAACCACCCTTATTTGTCAAAAATCATAAAATAACATTTTAAACCTGAAAATGGGTGAGATTTGGTTTGGATAAGTTGAATAATGATTGTTTTGAGCTTTGGAATACAATTTAATCATATTTCAACCCTTAAAAAGCAGCCCCTGTTACAGCTTAATGTAAAAAAATCACGAATCCTTAAAAAATGATTTCGCCTCTGATTGATTTGAATAAAAATTTGGGATTAGGCTCAACTCACCCTCTGCTTTATATATCATGTCATGCCGACGAACCCTGATTGTTTCTTAGGGGTGAAAACTACCCCTAAATGTCAAAAATTAAAAAAATAGCATTATAAATCTTAAGATCGGTGAAAATTGGTTTGAATTAGTAAAATGATGATGATGTTACATTTCCAAAAACAATTTTATACTTTTTCAACCCTTAAAAATCAACTGTTATTAGTGTTATATGTAAAAAAAAATTTGCCAAGAGAAAAATAATTAATGCTAATAGGGATTTGCTCAATAATTCTGTTGTAAAAAAAATGTGTCACGTGCATTAAGTAACTTTTCAACCTTTAAAAACCACCCTTCACAACATTGCAATTTTTATAAACTATTGTAATAGATATAAATTGAAAAAAAGTAGACTTAAGTACAAAAAAAATGTATTAACATAAAAATGCGCTGTATTTTCACATAGATTAACATAAATAAATGATTACATTTACAATTACAAATACAAAAACAAATATGATTTTTAAATATCTGTATCATCAGTTTGATCATCATCGTGGTCGATGTCATCTTCATCTTCTTCGATCACTGGTGGACTATTATTGCAGTCTTCACCTGAGCACCCAGAACAAGTGGAATTGCAATATAATCCAACTTTTTTTAACGTATTTCCTTCATTCCCTCGTGATAAAAAGTTTATTCAAAAACGATTTTGTAGGGTTTTTCAAGAACTACAAGGATCTGTAAGTTAAATCCTTTTAGACCCCTTCGTTTTTAAATGGGGTGAGTTTAAAGGGCTAGTAAATAGACGTTTTAAACGGCTATATCTCGTCAAATATTAACTGTACACTGTACAAAAAATGTACTTGCAGGAAAATTTTTGTCATAAAAAAAGCTACAATTTCGTTTTTCAACTTTGCTTGTACCTCTAATATTTTCGGAGTTATTTTGAAAGAGAGGGTAAAAAATACAAAATTATGAAAAATAACTTTTTACTTTAAGCCATAATTTTTCGAAAACTATGAATTTTAAATTGGTTAAACTTCTTGGACATATTAACCATACATGTACAAAGAGAATTGCACAAGGGTGAAGATCAATTTTAATTAGGGGGGTAGTTAGGGGGTTGTTTTCACCGATTTTTTTGTATAAAAAATTCAGTACTGACATTATTTTTGTTATAATTCACTCAATTTTGATGCTACAGACCTTTTTTTTTCAAAGAAAGGTCTAATTACCCCCGAGTGGGGTGGCAACCACCCCCAAGGCTCTAGCGCCCTTCGGTTCGATATAGATTTTGATCCTTCTGTTAAAATTTCAAGTCAATCCATGCTGGGCGAAAAAATTGCCAGGTGAAATGCTTCATTCCCTGTACTAGTAAGCGGTCGGACGAATTGTTCCATAACTCGGCAAAAATTGACATTTTCCGATAATTCAAAGCTCATCAGAATGGGAAGACCCGTAGCTATCATTCCATGTGACTTGCAGCTCGTTCATACTTGACAAAAATATTTAGAAAAGCGTTTTTTTCAAAAGATTTTGAGACTATTTCATTAATTTGTTCTTATTTAAAAAAAAAATAGTCTTTTATCCTAATTTTTTTTTATAATGGAACCTTAGGAGGTCTTGAATGATCTCATAAATGTTTTTTTAATATCTTTCTTGCGACTTTTCAGGAGCTTTGTACCATCATTTACTGGACTATAATAAAATACACCAAATAATTCTTATTTCAGGAAATAGCCCCATGTCAAGAGCACAATCTATTAAGAGCAACCATGAACTACTTCGACACATTTTTGGACGATTTTTACGATGAAAAATATCGAGAACAAGTTTCCGATTTAGACGTAAGAGCCCAAATAGAAGGATCCTTCTTTTTTTCTTGTATATGGGGCTTGGGCGGTACACTCGATATCGAAAGCAGACCGAAATTCAACTACCTGTTTAGAGCTTTATTAGAAAAAGATTTCAACCAATCTGTCAAAGAAGCTGTGAAATACCCCTTCGAAATAAATAAACCGGACAAACCGTATATTTTTATGTTACCAGCTGGTGAAATTTGCTTTGAGTACAGATTTATCAAGGAGGTAAGTATTTTGGTTGTACGTAAACTTGTTTTTTCGTTATATCAATTTTTAGGGTAAAGGAAAATGGAAATTATGGTCGGATGAATTAATGACAGCACCTCCTATACCTAGAGACATTCCCGTCAATCAAATTATAGTCACCACCGTGGAAACTATAAGAAATATGGCACTGATGCAGCTTTTGGTACAACACAATAAATCTATGATGGTGATTGGACCTACTGGAACTGGAAAATCGGTGTATGTTACCGTAAGTAACATTAACCTTATAGAACAGGATCCCTGGTACACTTTTCATCATTTATTACTAACAAGCTGATTTTTCTTTTGACTAGACGTCTAACTTTCTTCCTTACAGTAATGTTGGTAAATGGTAGCTCAATAGGGGTAGCAAGGATAAAATATGTTGATTTGACGAATTTTAAAAATTTATAACTAACCGAATTTTTATTTATTAATAGAGTACACGCATATTTCCTATTTTGCTTGGATATTAATTTATAATAGTAAATATGATATCAAAAATTACTAACAATAGGAAATAAACCAGTTTCCATAGGAAATTAAAAATAAAATTCAAATTTCAATGCACTTTCCGACCACAACCCGAGGATTTCCGAACGCTACCGATGATACGTGTGATGTCATATCTCTTGTGTTCACTTATGTCAATATGGCCGGTATTGCATTAGGTTATGTGTAGTTGTGTGTTTATATTGTATTTTAATCAACTATTAATTGCTTCATCGACGTAAAAATGTCATTTATATGTTTGTTTGAGACCATTACGTGTTTGTGAGTGCTTTTCTTATTTCTAAAAGTCAACGTAAAGTGGAAAGTGGACATAAATATTCGATATTTCCTAGGATATTTTAAAACTTTTGAAAGAATATATTTTATTTACTAGTTCAGTGTATTGCTAGAAAAAGGTTTTGTAAAACTTGCCCAAAGTAGACTCATTTAAGCTGCTTGAATTTATCAAGTCAAACAGCTGCTTTAATGCAGAGGAAATAAGAGGAGTTAAAGCATTATCGTAAGTACGATTCAAACTATGTTTTATTTATATAATATACAGCAGCCATATTTCGATGTGTGGCCGTAAGAAATAGTACATTGTTTACCGGGTAGGAAAAGCTTAACATTCCTGGACGACTGTGAAGATTGCTAAGTCGAGGCGCAAGCCGAGACTTAGCAACACAGAGTCCAGGAATGTGGCTTTTCCTACGAGGTAAACATACTATTTTTCCGCAAATCGTTTAAAATTCGACAGATATTGATTGATTTAAAAAAAAACGCGATAATTTTATTCCCAAATAAATGGTGCTTTGAAATTCCTAATAAAATTACTTGGGTTACTATGGAAACGTATTGAGGTTGAATTGTCAAACTTGACGCTTATAAATTTAATTGCTGGTGTTCTCGAAAGTAAAATGATAAGTGATGATGAAATTTCCATTCCTGGGACTCCTCCAGAGCTGGTTGAGGCAGTGAATACTGCTTCATTAGAATTATTGCCAAAGAAATCAA
>CAJUYH010008639.1:0-15067 GCA_910591685.1 Galerucella tenella
AATAGACTAAAACGAAATAGACGACTACAAAACATGTCAAGATAGTTAAAATATTCCAAATTAACCAAATGAAATATCTTATCAGATTTGATACAAGATTGTGCTCATAGTGCTATGAATAAAACATTATAGTGTTATCTTCCCATTATAGGCAAAATGATCGAATCAGAAACGTAGACTCTATGCTTAGAATAATTTTTGACTAGAATTATACTAGTGACATCACATTTTCCTTGTCTTTTATACATAACGAATATTTTCAGTAAGAACGTTGCATATATTAATTATTTCATAATAGCCAAAGACAAATATAATGACTTGCAAAAAACTTAGGTTAATTATAAAAAATTACCTTCCGCATAAGACACTTTCGTCCGGTATAACATAAACAGGTCCACAACTGACCACATTTTGACAATTACGACATCTCAGCTCTCGTAGTATGGAAAATGGAATTGTGGGAGGCCGAATATTCATCTGAAACAAAACATATACCACGGTCAAAACTAAACTGTATACAAGCGCATTAATTTTTCGATACGAAATAGATAACTGAATCGTTTTAATATCATAATAGCTAATTCCTATATTTATTAATGGATTTATGAAGTTCATAAAACTAAATACTGAGTCGACAATAATTTTGTACTTGAATTACGTAGGCGGGTTCGACTTTACAAATATTGACGGTTAAAATATTTTTTTCAAGTGAATATAAATGTCTGTGATAAATCAAATAAACATCACTTAATTGATAATTGTTTCATAAAACGAGTCTGCTTTATCAGGATAGAAAGACAATATTAATAACAAATGATATTTGACTCAGTTCAAAATATTATTTAAAAAAATGTTTAAATTTGAAAACTTGATAGGTATAATTGTAGACTCCGTTTCACATGAGAAGAAGCCACGTGAAATTTGCCAACTGTCTTGCGCAGAAACCAAAATCGGTTTTGTTTATCTATGTAACGTCCTTCCGTGTGTCCATTGACGTTACAAACGATGTTTCATGCCTGAAGCCATTTTATTATTGACATTTGAGATTGTGTGAGATTTATTGTCGAATATTTTCAATTTTTGAATGTTTAAACGATTAGCTAGTTTAACTGTGAGTGTTGTGTGTTTTATTTGATCTAAGAAGATGCCTCCTAAAAAGTTGTTGGTGTCGAAGGAAAAATGATCCTCAGTCGAATTCGTAAATACGTTGCAACTTTTATAGAGTCCGAAGCTGAACATGGGATTCAGGTTCCTTTAAAAAATCATTGGTAGGTCAAATAAAAAAGTATAGTAGTCTAATATATATCACTCCTGGTAGATGTCACCACTATTTTTCCTAAGAAAAGTTTTTCCAACTTCTTATTTTGTTTCTTACGATTTTTTAATAACTAATATAAGAACATGATTTTTGGCTGCTTTCATCGAACATCGCCAATAGTTAATTGGAAGTCTAAATATTACAAGTATTTTCATATGCCAGTGACTATTGTGTGTGAAAATATCTGGAAAAGCTTCAAGGAATTCCCAAATATGTTTTATTGAAACTATACATATAATAAATTCATGTTTTATATTCCAATTTTGTGTTAACCTACAAGATATGAAAACGTTGAGCTACTGATTTGGAGTTGAATGTCAATTTTACAATATGGCGTCTTGCCAACAAGTGCGCATTGGTACGAGAGCTTATTTTCCCGACTTGGTACCAACGTTGTCAAATTTAGTAGTACCATAACAAAATTGAAGTAAATTATGTAAATATCAGAAAATAAGAAATAGAAAACTAAAAAAAACAAGAAAACCCAGGACCAAACCCGGTTGATCAAAGTGTAACTATGTATAAAAATATCAGAAAATAAGAAATAGAAAACTAAAAAAAACAAGAAAACCCAGGCCCAAACCCGGTTGATCAAAGTGTAACTAAATGTATAAAAATATCAGAAAATAAGAAATAGAATACTAAAAAAAAACAAGAAAACCCAGGCCCAAACCCGGTTGATCAAAGTGTAACTATGTATAAAAATATCAAAAAATAAAAAATAGAAAACGAAAAAAAAAACAAGAAAACCCAGGCCCAAACCCGGTTGATCAAGTGTAACTATGTATAAAAATATCAGAAAATAAAAAATAGAAAACGAAAAAAAAACAAGAAAACCCGGGCCCAAACCCGGTTGATCAAAGTGTAACTATGTATAAAAATATCAGAAAATAAGAAATAGGAAACTAAATAAGGACAAGAAAACCCAGGCTCAAACCCGGTTGATCAAAGTGTAACTATGTATAAAAATATCAGAAAATAAAAAATAGAAAACGAAAAAAAAACAAGAAAACCCAGGCCCAAACCCGGTTGATCAAAGTGTAACTATGTATAAAAATATCAGAAAATAAGAAATAGAAAACCTTAAAAAAACAAGAAAACCCAGGCCCAAACCCGGTTGATCAAAGTGTAACTAAATGTATAAAAATATCAGAAAATAAGAAATAAAAACCAAAAAAACACAGGTCCAAACCGGGTTTCGAACCTAGGACCTCTGGGTTGTAAACTCAGTATCCTACCAACTGGGCTAATCTGCTCACATTCAGTCACATCGAATAGAAGGTTAAAGGCTGCTTGGACGCATGCGCACCTCAACTACTAAATTTGATTTGGTGGGGAGTACCGAGTCGGGTAAATAAGCTCTCGTCACATTGGTGCGCATACGACTGCAACTTCACGCTTCTAAGCGTTCCTCTCATATTATGCTAATATTAAGGAAACAAGATAAACTCGATTATTTCGAATAATGAACCTATTAGAAAAGTAAAAATGCCCGAAGCCAACATTAAATAACAATTACTATTAAAGTGTTACTATTCATACGAGTACAGAATAGCCATTTTCTGTGAGTTTGACACATACCTATACATTAAAGACAAGTGTATGTTCTAAAACTTTTGGCACAAAATTCATACGTTTTAATTTTAACAAAAACAAAATAATATCAAGGTCCTCTGGAAACATAAGTTTGTTTACTTTGTTGTTTGTTTACTGTCAGTTGAGATTTATTTATTTTGAAGTTTTCACTTTGAGTAGTCGTTTAAATAAGAAAAAGGAACAAGTATCTACAAGTTGATTTGGCAGTTACCCAAAGCTGAAATCTGTCGAATATTTTAGAATATAAACATTTCATGCAAAATCATTTACAGAACAATAGCGAAGTGCGTGCAGGAAATAAACGTCTGAGTTTCCCAATGGGCTCATTTATAAAAAAAATTTTATTCCACCATTAGGAAGAGCACATCATTTTGAGGCTCTGTGCAAAAAATTAGACGTCAGTGAGACTCCTAAGTCGCCTAAAAAAATTATAAACATTAAACATCGCTCCTCTCCGAGTTTCAGGGCGACGTCATCGGATATGAAATCTCTCGTTGAGAGAGTGGACACCGCGCCGATCGGTTTTCGGTTGGATGACTACTTTGCTAGTAACAGTAGGTATTTTGCTAGCTTATATGCTTATTATTTATTATACATTTTAGCAATGTTATCTTTGTGAAATAAGAAAGTTTAGAAATAATTTAAACTATTCGACACAATGGACCAAAGCCAGAGTGAAAAAAGCTATAAATATTGTGCGGTTCCAGAATGTAAAAGTACTACGATTAAAACATCTAACAAAACATTTATTTCTATTAATAAAGATGCAAAAAAACGAAAGCAATGGCAGAAAAGCATAAAAAGACTCAAAGCATTCACTGATAAGTCAACATACTTTGTTTGTGTATTTTTAGGATTTCATTTTTCTTCAATAAGAATTGTTATAAATTACATTATAAAATACGTGTTGTGAATCCATATTGAGAGGGTTATTGAAAACCACACGCTTGTATTAATCTAATTTTTTTTAAATACGTAGATGATATTGTTCTTAGGTATAGCTTGTGGTGTTATTAATGCTCAAAATTATTCAATAAAATAATGGGTGAGCTCTTCACAAATTAAATTTTATTAAATAGGTACTGCTTTTTTCCAAAAAACAGGTAATCTTTTTCAGTAGATCATCAACAAAACTGGCGCATATTATGTTTTAAAAGAAATTATTTTATTTGATTCAAAGTCCAGATCAGCTCTAACAAATATCGCTTGTTTTCCAGTAAGGTGCATGTGCATTTGAATCTGATGTAAACATTTGGAACTAATATTACTTGCTCCATTAAAATAAGTTTTTCATGTTCTTTCCAACATTGGTGATTTAATTTCCACTACACTTTCATCATAAATAGCATTTGGAGAAGCTCCTTTGATTGGGCAGTCTGCAGTTAAAAAGAATTGCAATTTTTTACTGAGTAACCTATAGCGTTATCTCCGTAACTTTGTCCACCAGACCAGGAATAAAATAAAACATCTGGAATCACCCTGTATATCATTCGAGAGAGCATGTATTTATGAAAATATTGACATTTTTATTCATTCCGGCCGGAAAACAGCCAAAAACGATGTGTCACATAGCATAAAATTATAATTTAATCAACTCGTGTTTTTGATTAAAAAGCTCCATAATCATTAGCAAGTCCACTTCTGGAAGATGTAATGAGTCTGCTTTTTTAAAATAAGGTCCACGCATTTTATTTTATCCACACAAAGTTTTGCGAGTAATTCAAAATAAACTCTACGCGAGGCACGTTACACTCAGAAGCGTAATGTTTTTGCAAATTAACTTTCATATGCGGTGACGTCACAGTCATAGTCTTCGCCCCGCTACGATATGCCTGTTTAATTGGTTGTATTAGGAGAACGACATATTCTATTGACATGAAATTTTCAGAATCATATTTTTATCCTTAGTACTTTGTTTTACGACATTTAAAAATGATTTAAAAATTTTAGTAAACGAGCCCATTATTGGAAGACTACGTGCATTCACCGCATAGAGGTCAGAGAGATTGGTGAGAAGAGCAAAAACCAGGTTGGAATGTGTAACTGTGTGTGTGATGGAAAGTATTTCACTTTGAGTAGATCTGAACTGAAGGCAAACAACGATGGATTTTCTGCGGACAACGTAGAGGATTACCCTGGACAGTGCTAGATACAAACATAAAACGAAATTTGCCAATAAAATCCTTGCCTGGTGCGCAATTTCTAACAGGGGTGTATCCCGAGCTTTTGTGGGAAGACCAAGTGTTTCCAAATTACATCAGTTTGTCCACGAACATCTTATTTTTAACAATACGTTAAAATTTGACATTTGCTTACAGAATTGCACCTATAGAAAAAAGGTAAATATGATATTTTGAATACCAAAACACAAGCTTATAACCGCGTTGGTGATAACTTTAATTCTGTTACTTTCGCAGCTTCTCTTATGTGTAAAGGTTAGATTCTAATTCAACATCGTCCTTAATTACTTCAATTAATATAATATAATTACTAGCTGACCCGGCAAATGTTGTTTTGCCGAATAACTTATATCTAGTAGATATTTTGGTTGTTAATTAAAGAATAACAAAGGTTTGTGTGTGGATAGGATCTATTTCAGAAAAAGGTGTCGAGCGCTGTAGACCATGTTCGCCGATAAAAATCACCAACCATTTATTTTCTCAATGAAATTGAATTTCTTTAACGTAACGAACACATTCATTGTTTGATCTCTGAAGCATAAAGTAAAAAAGGTAATATATATATTTTATTTTCGAAGAGCGATTGAGCGTACGATATATTTTGTCAGTCCAAATAGGCTCGATGCTTTGCAAGAACGTGCTCGGGAAGTAATTGCTGCTTCTTAGTTGAACGGTCACTGTCTTTCAAAATGTTTTTCAAAACTTATAAAGTAACATTTTTGACACTTGGTACTTAATATACTATTATTTTCCTCATTATACTCTGATGGAATTTAATTTATGGTATTTTACGACAAGATAACTTTATCTAAATCTCTCACTTGTACGCAATGGAGCTTCGGTATAAGCTACGTTCTAGCCAAAATTATTAAATCGTATGTCATTATTATTAACGGAATTATGTTGAATTTTTAAAAATTCCTGTCGCGGTGTTATGACTTTTTTGAAGTTGTAGCAAACAAAGCACATGTTCTAGTGAAAACTCTGTCACATACAGATTCCGGAGGTAATTAAACGTGAAGAATTATAATAGTTCGTTCCTGTAACAAAATTTAATTTAAAAAAATGTATACAAACGCTTGAATTACCGATCAGGTTTGGCAGGTAGATGACTTGATATTTTTTGAAAGTGGCATTCAAAACAGTCAGTTTAGATGCCTACCGGAATACCTTTCGCTAGAGCTGCAGGTTTTTGATTTTTATGATCTCTTAGAAACTGTTACTAAAATAATGTACCTTCCCACCAGCGAACATTTACAACTTAGATAGAATGAACGATACATCTTTAACTTCAGTAGAAAGAGGTGCTTTGATAACAGTTATCTTTTGCATAAGTGCGGCTTGCCAGGCTTTACTAATAGAGTAAGCGATAATATATAACTTATTTTTGAATAGATTAAATGTTAGGTTCTCAGTAGCATCTCGTGTGCTTTGAATACCTCTGTGTTTGCGGAGCTAGTCTAAGGGCACCTGGGCAGGTATCAGGTGAGAAAGTTAACTAAAAATAAGAGTTACTTCACTTAAATTTGTATATCTGATTTTCATATATTTTTTGTAGAATAATATTCTAAAGTAGTATCATGTGTCAGACACTTTTCATGGACCAAAACTTTTGTCAGACTCTTTAAAGCTCCACAAAAAATAAATAAACATTATTTATTTTTACATGTCTTACTTTCAAATATTTCATCAAGGCAACTATTACTAAGCTATATTTCGTTAGTCAAACCATTTGTAATGACCAAACAGCCCCTAAACATTATCAGCCGGGAGTATGAGTGCCAGAGCCCGATGAATGCATTTCAGAGAGAGTGAGACGTCTATAGTAACTCGGTTCTCCTTCTTTTATATAAATTAACTCATAATGTCCCAATCTAATGTGTATGTGCCCTTCTTGCACAACGTATAGTATTCAGTATAGTTCGAACATGTTGGAGCACATATAACTTAGTAATAGTTGCCTTGATAACATAAATTTGAAAGTCAGACATGTGAAAATAAATGAAGTTTATTTATTTTTTGTGGAACTTTGAAGCATCTGACAAAACTTTTGGTCCAAGGAAAGTGTTTGACACTTTGATACTACTTTAGAATATTATTCTACAAAACATAAAAATCAGACATACATTTTTAAGTAAAATAACTCTTATTTTAAGTTACCTTCCTCACCTGATACCTGCCCACGTGCTCTTAGGCTAGCTTCACAAACACACTGAGAACCTAACACTGAGAACCTAACATTTCATATATTTGTAAATATGTTATGTCTTATTGCTCTGGGTTCTTGAACTATAATATGAATTTACCGCACATGACGACTCATTGGTTACATCACTTCATCAAGTATTCAAAACCATCTAAGAAGGACCCAATTTTATTAATTTTCGATGGTAACTACATCCATAACCGTAACCTCGACATTATAGAACAACTTCTAAATCTGAGGTAATTAACTACAGACCCATATCGTTAATCTCAAATATAGCCAAAAGTTTTGAAAAAATCCTTAAAAAAAGAATTACTCAGTACATAAATAAAAATACACTAATATCTTGCAATCAATATGGCTTTAGAGAAGGTACATCTACGCAGGATGCAATTTGTGCTCTAACCTCTAAATTATATAAATATATAGACCAAACCAAACCAGCTTTATGTGTATTCCTTGATCTAGCTAAAGCTTTTGATTCTGTGGATCACACAAATCTTTTGGAAACTTTGGAGGATCTAGGATTCAGAGGAAATACCTACAACTTAATAAAAAGCTATCAAACTGACCGTTATCAATATGTTAAAATCAACAACTCTATTAGTAAAAAGAAATTAGTAGAATGTGGAGTTCCGCAAGGGACAGTGTTAGGACCAATTTTATTTATAATATATTTAAACAATTTACTGGCATTTCAATCTAGTGGTGAGATGATCTCCTTTGCTGATGATACTGCAATAGTGTATAATGCAGATACTGGGATGCAACTAAAAGAAAAAGCAGAAAGTGATCTTGTAAAAATTTGTGATTGCTTTAAACAAAAAAAGTTATCCATAAACTACGATAAAACTTGTTACTTACCTTTTAGATGTCTAGCTTCTTTTTTACCTCCGTATAACTTTTTAACTATACAAGGTCACAATGAAAATATTGTATTGCATTCATCAGATAACATTAAATATTTGGGAGTAACAATTGACAGTCATTTACGATGAAATTTTCATAGTAATCAAATACAAAAAACACTACGCAGTATATTGTTTAAATTTAAAAACTATATTGGTTAGGTTAGCGAATATTTTAGACACTCATCAGTTGAGAAAACTATACTTTGCGCTCATAGTATCTCGTCTGAGATATGGGATATTGGCTTGGGGAGGTATTGCAATTACTCACTTTAAGAAAGTAGAAGTCCTACAAAAACAGTTTTTAAAAATAGTTTTTAAAAAAACAAGATTGTTTCCATCTGATGTATTATATAAAGATAATAAAGTAATGGATATGCGGCAGCTTTATTTTTTTAACATTGCAGTACAGCAATTCAAAAGAAGGGGATTTCTAGTTTATGTAGATCATGCACATAATAACAGATACAAAAAAGAGAAATCGTTAGAAACAGTATTTACTCTAAAAACTGCTACAATGCGATCTCTTGAATACTTGGCCAATAGAGTGTACAACTACCTCCCAAAAGAAATAAAGGATGCAAAAAGTGTTTTTTCTTTTAAAAAGAAAGTTGAAAATTACCTTTGGTTAAAAGAAAGATCTGCAATTAAAGATCTAATTGAACCTAATAGGAGTTGAAAATATTGTAATGTAATATTATTAAATATATTTATTTTGGTCCTAGTTTAGTTTTAGTCTTTTTATTTAATGTTTTCAATTCATAATGTCTAAAATTTTTACATATTCAAATTATATCTGTCACTTTTCTTATTCTTATCTGTTTTGTTTTTTTATTTAACACTATTTGTTTTACTCATTGTATGTACTTACTGTTACGAACACCGAGCTAGCCATGCCTTAGTTTCCCCACACTCAGGCATTGCCTTAGTGGGTAAATCGGTTTGTTTGTCAGCCAGATATCAAATTAGTCTCATAAAATTATTTTATTTTGTCTTTGTAATCTTGTTTCTATAATTATTTTGTAAAAAAAATTTTATGATGATGAATAAACTTAGTCACCCTGTCTTTACCTCCCCATTCGCACATAAACTTCAGCATTTCGACAAGTCATTCATGGGATAAAGATGAACTGATTAAGTCCCTTGAAACAAAAAAAAATTAAGAAAGCATATGCCTCTGGAGGAAAATGGAATATAAGCGTTGAAAATTATAAGGGAAAGCCACCTATGAAGCAATCAAACAGTAGACGTAAGCGACCCGTAGAAGATTTCTCATGTGACGAAGAATCTGAAGAGGATGAGGATTTGGCCCTAGCGGATCATATTGACGACGTTGCTGCTATACCAACCTGATAACAATGACGCAGAGTGTATTTTCTGTTCGCAAAAGTTTTCAATAAGCCTCAGAGGTGAGGTATGGGTGCAGACGAATATGTCTGTGACTGGTGCAAGTAGTCTGTACTTTAAAATCATTCACTAATTTTTATAGGCTTCTATATTATTACCCATATTTCAATTGGTGATTTTGACATGTTTTCCAACAAAATTTTCTTACTGTAATGTTTTTCTTATTTATTTGAACTGTTTTGACCGTGGGATAAAATTATACAGTCACTATGGCTAATTACTATTGATTTATTGAAAAAACACTTACACACTATAATAAACTTAATTTATATACACACTACTTAATACCTATTAATTTATCTACACTCGGTATAATAATTGTCCTAATTTCTCTTCAACACTATTTATATTCACTATCTGTTCACTCACTGTATACTGAAACTGTTTACCGATTCACTGTATACTGAACAACTCCCCGACTCACTCAAAAACCCGCGTATATATAGTCCTTGGTAACTCCAGGCCCTTCTTGAATATACCACCTCTGCGCATACTTTATAATTCGAGAACATTCGTGAATAAACCATTGTATGGTACGCTTCGAGAACAGTCTGAATATTACCTGTGAAAGAACCTTTCTAGAAAGGTCGCATTCATAGTTTGCGACAGGACCGGCTTCTGAATCAGTGAGTTCGTAACATTACAAAAAATGTGAAGGTCACCTTCAATTAGATCTTTTATCGGAAACTGTATTAGGTAGGACCTAGCTAAATTAAGGTTTGTTTCACCAATTCGTTCAGATGTCTCTAAAACAAAATGGTATCCCATATTTGCACCTCCTTCCAGGAAAATATTATTTTTATTGTTCCAAAAGCTGATATTGGAAGGTGAGCTTTGAAATTCGCACTCCAATTAGATAAGTTGCTATGTCGAACAGTTTTTAATGCACATAATAATTATATATTCCATTCCTACTCACACTACGAAACTGAACTGGAAACTAATTTAAAAGTTTTTAATCGAACAAGGCAACCGCATGTTGCTACTCTGCTTTAATTTCAAGAGCTTATGCATCCACGAATACGCTGTAAAATACGAAGCGGTGAAATTATCATATTAACGTTTTTATCTACCAAGTCAGTAACATTTTATGTTTATTATGTTGAATAATTATCCTATTTTCTTAAAAAAATTTATTTTCTATTTTCTCTTTTTTTAGTTTATAGCGTAATTTCACGTAGTTTTTGTCCCAACGCTTTAGACTTCTGAAATGGGCAAAAATACATTACTAAGTTATAAAGTTCTTACACGTCTGAGCTTTCTTTCACCTTCTGAAATATTTTATTGTTCTTCGTCATCACCGTCCCTAGACAAATAGACTAATACTGGGTGTGTTATGGAGGAACGGAATACTTCAATTGCCTTTAAGTATTAAGGTGTCATGTTTTATCACTATAAATGAAATAAAAAATTGAAGAACGTGTCACGGTAAGAACTTTAGTTCCTTTTAAGCAATAATCAAATTTTTTGAATCTGTAAATGAATACACATATTATTATATTAATTTAAGGACTTATTTTACTCTGGATGAAACTTGATTCAACAATCCATATATAATCGATTATTTCTAATCGATCAACGATCGATTAATATCAATTATCATCAATTGATTAATAATCAATGATTTTTGATCGATTAAATAATCGATTATCAACAATAGATTAAATAGTAGATTATCAGCAATCGATTAATAATCGATTATCATCAATCCTTCATCAACAATCGATTAATAACCGATTGTATATAATCGATGAATATTCGAATATTTCCATTCGATTAATAATCGATTATTTTTGATCGATCAACGATCGATCATTATTAATCAATTTATAATCGATTATTATTGATCGATTATCATTAAGTTGTAGTTGTAAAGTAGTAGATGAATTATTTCGTTTCAAAATTCTGTCATCGGTCTTTTTTGTTCAATCAATCGATCAATTTAAAATCTTTCCAGCATTTTTTTTATTTTAAAACGGACGTGCGTAACTGTAAGGTATATCTCCTAATCGATTATCAACAATCGATTATTTTACTATTATATTATCAACCTTTGTGTAAAATTTAAACCCCAGACATCGATATATGGCGGCATTACAGTTTTCTCTAGCCTATGAATCGCTGCTTCGTAAACACATAACGCAGGCACATAACGCGGCAACGTAACGGTCAGATCTTTTGCGCCGCGACTTCCGGTCGCTCCAACCTGACGTAAAGAACTGAAGTTCTAAAAAAGATCAATCCTCAAAAAATTATGGAAATAATAGTAAAAAATTTATCCGAATAAATTCAAGTACATATCACCAGCACTGCGAATACCAGCTTTGTATAGAATTTCAATGTAGCATCGGTGGTTCTGTGGTTGAATGCTTCCTTGCCACGCGAGCGGCCCGGGTTCGATTCCCGGTCGAAGCATATCAATCACTGCTTCGTAAACGAGAGAGAGAGAGAGAGAGGCTCAAGGCACATAACGCAGCAACATAACGTAACGTAACGTTACGGTCAGATCTTTTGCGAATTACCCCCTGTCGCTTCGCTCCACCTAACGTGACGAAATAAAGTTCTAAAAAAAATTGCAAGTGGTAACTGATATTTTTTCCAAAGTAATTTCCTGTAACATTTTCATTGTGTAAAAAATTGTGTAAAATTCAGTGAAGCGTGTTATTACTAGATATCAAAAAATATATTTATTTATCCAACGCTATACAAAGTTTTGAAAAATATTTTACAAAAACAGTGACCGCTTAACTCACAAGAAACAACAACCTCCCGGGATAAAGACCCCGATGGGCATTGAATCATACTTCTTAGTCAAACGGGGTCGTTATGGTTTACAAAATTCAACCAACCATTTTGGTTTGCAATTAGAGGAGGCAACATAACTTGCAGACCGGCTGCGGAGTATTTGCGCATCATTAGTACAAGGTATATTATGTTCTCCTTCCGAGAGCTCTAAGAGCCTAATCCTGGACAGAATGAAACACTCAAATCACAATCAATACATTTATTCCTGTGAGGGATATGTGAAAGTTGTGACAATAGTGACATCTTCACCCCAAATTCAATGTCCTTCAGGGTCTTTAGCCCGGGAAGTAGTTGCTTCTTCTTAGCGGAACGGTTACTGTTTTTGAAAAGTACTTTTCAAAACTTTCTGAAGCGTTAATAGAATCTCTATTGATATTTTTTTTATTTTGGAGCAACTAAAATAAATTATAGGAGATTCGGCAAAAGCTTTTAAAATGGTGGGTTCACTGTGGAGCCAATCCAACTAATTACTCGTCAAATAGGGACTTTTTATACGGTGATATCATACATCAGCGTCTGCATCTGACATTGACAACACATGTGCCGTGGGCATTGTTCAAGAGAAATTATAAATTTTACATACGCGTTTAGTTCACTGTTGCGCTCTCGTCGTTTCCATTTCGCATCTGGTAAATTTTGTATTTATAAACTTCACAACTTTCAGCAGGCAGCTAGGGATTTGGTTGATTGAAAATCATTTCAATTTAGATATCGACTGATTTTTATTTATTTTTTGCTTTGTAAAAAAATTTATTTATTCATTCTATTGAGCTCCACTGTGTAGTGTGTACCCTGCACATCGTCAAATGTCCTGGGTTCGGGAGATAAAACCTACTTCTAGGTCGACCGAGCCGAGCAAGACGATGAAGGTCTACTTTTTACTCTAGATGGTCCTTATTTGGTGTAGAATGTGTAAAAAGAACACAAAACTTTGAACACAAAATAACAAACAAAATTTCAACTTATTTCCTGGGTTTTGTATATTCCCTCTTTTCTTCCTGGTATATTCGTCTCTTTCACATCTTGTTGCATTATTCAACTGTTGAAAATTCACAATTTTTTTATGCCCCAAACAACAGTACAAATAAATACTAACCATCTATGTCAAGAACACCTGATATTTCTACCCAGACCTGCTCTTCCATGACCTTATTTTCATAATTTGTGTGTTGTAAATTTTAAAAAATCATAATTCTCAATACATTCTAACAGAAGTCCTGTGGGCATTAGTTGTGGCTTCATCAGCAACCGACATTTTTTTCAGTAAAAAACCAATCAATCTTGAATAAACACCCACGGGAGTCCGTGAACACAACTAACAAAACAAAGAAAAATCCCTTTAGAAAAACTGAAGAGTAAACAGCATGTGACATTTAAACGTCAATGATGTAATAGTATATTACGTAACGTGTGTGGTAAGAAGCATTTTACGCACGAATGGAAAAGTTACGCACATGCCGCGTAACGGCGAATGCGTAATTCCGTGAGTGCGTTAAATGTTTTACAACACGAGTTACGTACTATACTTTACCTACGACCTACTTGTACCTGTATTTGAATATTAGAAAAATAAGAAATAACAGTTACATTATTAGAGGTGCTTGGTAAACTTTCATCTCCTCCATCTCTATTACTCTATTACCAATGAAAGAAGCACATTAAAGAACTATAGTTTAATCATTATTAATATTATATTGTTGATAATCAAAAGTCTATTTTTCAATCATAATCAATACATACTTAGCCCTTTGTGCTTTTCGTGGCAATATTGAATGTTTTCAAATAGTAAATTTTGAATAAAATGGCGACGTCTATTGACAGTTGCTAGGGAAGCCGTGCGATTTACTTTACAGCTGTGCGTTTTTTTTACAGTACGTAATAGACATCATTACATTGATGCCGACTGTGTGCTATTGACTGATTACAGGTGGATTGTAGGTAAATAGTTAAAAATGACGCTTCTCGCGTGGTGCATAACTTAAATTCTGATTGGCTTATACCTGAACTGCCAACTTGAACCTTGGTCATCTCGAACGCGAGCGCAGCGTAACGGTCGCAATGGAAACTGCGAACTGAACTGACTCTTTAAAAGTAATTGTTAGATTTCTTCAGCTTAAATTCAACTGAACTGAACTGCCAACTACGAACTGAACGCAAACTCAAAGCTTATAATTCCTTCTTCTACATTGCACGTTGAGAGGTTCCTTACTTCAAGCATTTGCCCCAAAATGTGCTACTTTTATATTTATGTTCTACGCAATGTTATTGCTTCTATAAAAAATATAAAAGCATTTTCAACAAAAGTTTTACCACAAATGTATTGCAACTTTTTGCCATAAAATAGAGCGACAAATCTCCCATAATACCTCAGGTTTCCTTGAAGAAGCCCTGTATTATGTAAACAATATTTTGCACTCATATTTTGACATATCTATTCTCCTTTTGATTAATTATTCTTTTATCTAAATTAACGCTAATCAATTATTATCTAATATGTTTATACAGAATCTATGCTAAACGCAATCATGACATTTTTTATTGAATTGACAATCATGAAAAACAACATTTTTTCAGAACTCCAAACATAATCACGTTGCACTCTAATTAATGAAAACACATCTGATATGTTGAAAGTCCTTCTTTTATT
>CAJUYH010008640.1:0-15065 GCA_910591685.1 Galerucella tenella
CCTTTTTAGGTTAGGTTGGCAGACTGCGCCAGGGTCCTCGTCTTCATTATCGTTGTTTCATCTCTTCTTTCTTGCTTTTTTCGCCTCAGGTAACCTTCCTTTAGTATATCTTTTCTCATTCATACTTTACATTTCATTTAACTTTCTTTATTAATCCTACATATGTTTTCTTTTTCAGCGCAGCACTTATTCCCTAATAGCTTATCGCTATTTCTAAATTCAATGATGTGATGGGTGAGTAAGCCACCACATCACAATATATATATATATATATATATATAATTGTTCTGAGATCTTTAAAAACAGTTTAAAAATTAATGCGTGGAAGTTTGCCGGGGTGATTGAGGTGGAGAAATACTGGTCAGATTATTTTCGTAACAGAAAATATAAACAGATTTATTATTTTATTCACACATTCACACTAACATTCCAAATAAACATGAGCAGTACTGAGTGGTTTGACTGAATTACAATTATGTGACGAGTTGAGTGCCAATCTGATGAATTGAACAAGATGAGGGTGCACAATTGATGAGTGTCACTGATGTACCTACAAACAGTGATCAGCACTCTTTTACTTAAATGAGATGTACTACGAGTTGAACAAATGAGGATGCACAAAATCATCTGATTGAAATATTGATTAAATAACTAGAATGAGTTCAACAATGTTGAGCTGATTAACCGCGTGGTCAGACGCCACGAGACAATACCTCGTGGTACGCTTACACACATGATTGTACGATGATTCGCATTTATAAATTAATACACTTGAGTTAATTTAGTCACTATGAGTTTCACTACTGAATTTACAACTAATATCACTGAATATACACAATTTAGACGAGCGAGTACAAATGAATACGAGTTGGACACGTACACTGTGAGAGCTGGTCGAACAATGACTTGAAGAGATGAGTCGGCGTCCTCATGAGCTTGGTGGTGAGTTGAAGGTGGGGTGAGGTGTTAGCCCCCGGTGATTGATTGAGTGATCATTGGACGCGCATGAGTGGCCTGATGTTTCGAGTAGTTGATAGGCCCAGAAATATTGATGAGTTGCGCGGTTGAGTTGCGCATATTTTTGAGGGTGGTGCGCATGACCGAGATGCGCCAACCACTCAAACTAAGGGCGCGAATAAGTGCAGCCCGGGAGGTGCTGCCACTAATGGTCAGTGACGGAACAATAATTATTAAAATAAAATTGAGAGAATAATAAATATGTATAACATAATTTGTACTAAATATTATGAGGTTCTTAATTTTCAATATTTATTATTGATTATTTAATATTTTAAAAGTAAATAAATAAATTCAATAATGAATTCAAAAATTGAATTTGAGTTTAATCATTTTTCAAATATTTATTATTTTCTTAATTTAATATTCATTTTTCATTTTTATCAAAAAGTTTTCATCAAATTTATTCATTTATTTTTATAAATATTCAATATTTATTGAATTTAATAATAAATATTAAAAATTGAAAATTAAAAATTATATATATATATTATCTTGTATTATATTATATTATATTATATAATATATATATATATGAATATTAAAATAAATTTTAGAGTATAATAAATATATATGACATAATTTGTACTAAATATTATGAAATTCTTAATTTTAAATATTTATTATTTGTTCAATTTAATAATAAATAAAAAAAATTAATATTTCAAGTAGATGTTCGATTTTAATTTTTATGACAAATTTTTTATCAAATGTTTTATTAAATATATTTCTTGATGTTGTAAATATTAAATAACCAATTATGAATATTGAACTTCAATAATTTTATAATATTTAGTATTATTTATATTAAATAATAATATTTTAATTTATATCAATAAATAATACATACCGGTGGTTAACTTCAATTATATTGGCGCACTTGAAAAGTTTATAAACACATTTTTTCCACTAATATTTACGAATAGTGAATAATATTCATCAAAATATTCAATTCAAATCACTACTGAATATAATTTATAAGCACGTATATAATTCGCACTTGTATGGAACTAAAACTCGTGTTGTGAATGTAGAAACTAGAAACATGTGGATAAATATTATAAATATGAAAACAGCAATCAGAGGCAACGAGTGTGCCAGCATGCGCAACTAATAGAAGTTTTATTTTTATTATGTTGGTAGCCTTTTTTTTTTTTCAAGACTCAATGAGCGGTTAAGTGGACAGCTTCAACATGTTACTTTTGTGTTACGTGCTGCGCGCGCATCGTAAAATTTCACTCTCATCATTTTTCCATAACGCGCCTAAAGAAGTATAACTTCAATATAATATCTTGAACTCGAACTATCAATTGATGAAGAAAAAGAAAAATACATTACAGGTAACTAGATCATGACGCGAACAATCGAAAAAAATGCTAAAAAAATCAGCTAAATAAATAATAATTTCGGTAAAGTGATTAAATGAAATAGCAAAAATTAAACATCAGAATTCCAATACCATACTTCAATGGAATCGCAACAAAAATTGAACATAATAATAATCTCAATATAATAATCAAATGCTATATGTATAATCAATGGTATAATCAAGTATGAATAAATGGTAACAATCAACCATCAAAATAATTAACATAATCAATGCTATTCATGATGGTGGAAACGATTAGATTCAATAAGCACTATTTCATAATAATGAATCATCGATAATTTTGCTTTATACGAGACAATAAGTTTTTGGTGTAGTGGATGAATCAGTTGAAACCCGAAAAAAAAATGTAGTGTGACGTCATCACTTCTGCCCCTGTATAAGTGCGAACAAAAGCACCAGTGATTTTTGAGGCGTACGAAGCCTGACCTACGCTCGCGAGCTCTCTCTCGCACTCACGCAAGCATACAGCATGGCCCGAACAATACACTTACAAATTCTTCAAGTTAACGTGCACTAAACTATATCGCCGTATACTCGTCTAAATAACTCGTCAGTTAACTACACTGCCGCGATGCAAACTTCAACAGAAAATTGTTAATAAATAATGGGTTTTGCCCCGTGACGAAGATAAATATAATCAAAGACTCGTTACATGTGCTTCGATGCGCTACAATGTCTTCTACGAAAGTTCGATAAACAGATAATGCCGCGATGCCGAATTGTCCGAATTGAAAAGATCTATATTTCGCTTACCAGCGATTTATTTTTCCCCTTTTGCGTTTCTTCACGTTCCTTAGGGTCCTCGGTTCGTGTAGCAACTTGTTTAGCAGTTTTCCTTTTCCCTTACATGTTTGTCAGCGACGATATGACGTAGGCTTATTCGCTTCACATTTCCGTTTTCCAGTTCAATTTCCTGTACTTCTACTTTGCACTTTACGATTTCAACACTACTTTGGTTCAATTGCGCCCAACGCGACAATCCAAACGATACTGGCAGTTTTCCGGCAAGGCGAGCGTTTTCTCCTTGTTCTTTGTGGCCCTCTTCCCTATGTTAAGACTTCAATTTGGTGGTAAAATCACGGTCGATAGCCAATCGGCTATTGACCTAGTCGAAAATTCAGTCATCAGTCACGTCTCTCCGCGCTATGCACCAATATCACCAGAGATTGTCGCACGAGCCAATTTCAATGCGGGGCACCCTCGAAATTATATTCATCATGCATCCTTAAATATTAACTGCATCTACATCTCATAATGTATCATATAACTAAGATTCTCATTATCGCCATCGTATCTCATCCCATCGCCCATCTCGTCTTCTATGTGGCATTGAATTTTGCTGATTATCCTGTATCATTCCTGGCATTTTCCCATGTTGTTCCGGGTATCGTAGGCGCCACTGCACCCGAAGCCGTTTCGGCTCCCATCGGGATTCTTCAGGGTCTTCCCCACTCGGTGACTCGCGTTGTTCCTTCCACTGTCGCGGTGTGACGTTGTTCATGCAGTCCTTTCAAACAAGCAGGGTTCTCCTGCAGTATGATGTTTTTAGTTTTTTCAGCTACCTTCTTGATCCGTAGTTGATATTTCTCTAATTTCTCTCGCTCCATCGTTTTTCACCTCGAATGAGCGGACTATCACCTCGCACGGCCGCATACACCAGTCGAGGACCATTCTGACGTATTTCCACGTCACAATATATTAATGAAAAAGGCTCATAAAAAACAGGTGAGTTTTACGACACGTAATACCAAATATTCTGTGATTCAATGATTCACCATTCCAGATATTCCCAACTGGGCCAGCAGAATCTGACAATACTTTTGTAATAAAATTAATCATGGAAATCTATAATTGCTTTACAAACAACGATGTGATCTGCACGGGTTACATTACTCGCGCTTTTACTGGGAAGGCTGCAGTGGCAATTGACTGCATTACAGTACATGCAGCTTTCAAAATATCTGTGTCTAATCTTGATCAAATGCATAGTGAAGATATTCATCAACATCAAGCTCTATTCAAATACATTAATGTTTTTATTCATTCATGAAGTCAGCATGATCATTGCGGAATCGCTGGCGAGTATTGATGTACATCCGAAACAGTTGACTGCTAATTTCAACACAACTTTAAAGAATTGGATATGATATTGTTTCAGAATCCTAAACTCACGGCAGCACTTGACCATACCAGTTGTGCCGTCAGCATTGATAATAATTTATCATTTTTACGGTCGCTAATCCATTTCTTCGACTACGATAAAATGTTGAATCACTATCACATCTTGTAGAGGTCTTCAATGCTTGTCACACGTAATAGCGCCACATATAACAATCGCTGCATGTGCGTTTTATCATATTTGAGGCCTACCTACTGGAACGTGCCTTCTTGAGATTTACGAATTATAGTAGCACAGGCAGCAACAACGGAAAATGAGTCCGTTTCAGTGCGGTTGAGGATGTCCTCCATCCTATTGGTGATGCAAATTGACTTATATTGTTCTTGTATTTATTCAACGGATAGATAAATAGATTTTATTCGCATCTTCTAAGTTTCAAAAAAATTAGAAAAAGTCAGCCATGTACATATGTGTCCATCAGCAGCACGCTCAATATCATTTAATCCCTTTATAGCAACATCAGCTAATATATCGGGAACATCGATATTCGTTATGATTATATATAGATTGTTCAAGAAGAAAATGACCTTATAAAGCAGTGTCAATTGTCCACATTTTATGGAGTTTTTGCATCACAAATCCTTGCTATTCTGCACTGTGACAGACAGTATACGAGTACACATCTATTGCTGTGAACCGTATTTTTCTTTCTACACAGTTCAAAATAAAGCTGTTACATTTAGTAACAGGGTGGTTTTTAAGAAACGCGCGTATATTATGCGAACATCTTGATTATGCAATCTTGATTCCATCAGTCCCGATTCTTCACTATTAAGCACTATGCCAATAATTGTCAGTAATGATTGAAACATTATAGTAGATTGCCTCATCACGTCCATTCACTCATAACATTTCAGTCCACATCACAAAGTTGGTCCGACAATTAGTTGTTCAATTTGCTTATATTTTGCAGTTGCACACAATGGCGACAACTGGCACAAATCACCTACCACAATCATGTTTAATCCTCCGAAGTCGGCGCTGAATTTACCAGTACAATCCTACAACTAAACTTAAGGATTTTTATTCTCTGCTGGCGCGATTTGTAAGAATTCATCGTCGCTTCGTGATAATGTATGTTGCTGAGCTGTGACACCGTCACTAATAAAAATGTTCTCGCCCATGTCGTCTCGATCAATTTTTTATAAGTCTGGATCAACACCAAAAAATTTCTATCAATCCTAATATTGTAGAAGATACGAAGTGGTGTATTCCCTAAATATTGTAGACAGACTTCCATTGTTTATTTGTTACCAAGATCATGTACATAACTTGACTTGTGGATTCATTATCATTCTGTATAAACGTTGATGCCGTGATCATTATCTAACTCCTGGTAACAAGTTTACCATTGTGTTTACAGAATCATGTACGTTGATTATTCGACCATAAACTTGACTGTCCTATTTGCATGAACGAAATGCTCGGGAAAATTCGCCTTCCTGATATTCAATTCAGTGGAAATAAATGGGACGATATCGCAGAGTATGTAAGACGGTTGTATGGAAACATAGGAAACTTTTTTTCCAACAGTGCAATTTTGTAAGGAGAGCAGATAGCTACTTTATTTATCTCAATATCCAGTAGTATTATTTTTGATATTTCTTCATATTCTCGTGTGGCCAAAGTTTTCATTCATAAATTTTATCCAAATTCATTATCAATTGATAAGTGCAATCAACAATTTTACAAGTGTGAGATCAGAACAATTTTTAATGATGTGGGGCATAAATCCACAATCACAGTTAGTCTAGTAATTACAGCGCACTATTTTTCACTTACAGCACTTTACCACACAAATGCGAAGACAGTAGTTGCGTCGGCAGGCAGAGACAGAGGTTGATGCAACCCGTGCGTCGTAAAACCACGGGAGGCATCAGCTTTAGTTCGAGAATGCAATTTGAATCAGTATTAATTGCAATAGGCGAGCTCGCAGATGATGATATTGCAGAGTCAGTTGAGGAAGAACTAATCGATAATTCACAGTTTTGTTGCACAAACAGCACAGTGAGACGCCAGAGTAAACGCAGACATGAGACGCACAGTGTTGACACAGCGAATATTCGGTCGTAACTGATTGCTTTTGTGCATGTAATGCTAAGTAGCATGAGGTTTGCGCCCTTGCGGTCAAACTTATGCCCAAATTGGAATAATAACCGTTGTACTTAGCGTTGGGCCTCGAAAATTAGAGAACATTCTCGGACAACATCATTTTATATTGTTCTTGTTGGAGGATTATGTGCAGCATATTGATTTTCTGTGTTGACCATATTGCTTGATTTATAAGATGTGAAGTTGTGTTCCTCAATATCAGTATGAAGAACCGAAATCGGTCACCACAATGCACTTGTTGATGGTACAGCAAGATGTTGTGATTGTTTGTGTTATCATTCTAATGCAACAATCGCGATATTCAAACAACTCTACGTGCGAACGTTATTATATGCGTTTAAATCTCAGTAAATGAAACAATTAATCACTAATTATGATGGAAATAAAAAACTCTAAAACGTCAATTGAGCTTGATATAAAAGCTACAAAAGATTTACAGAATATCAAACAAAAATGGCTAGAGGATAATTATTTAAAAATTACTCGCTATCTTCACAGTCAATAGGTTTTATTAATTAATACTTGATTAGCTAATACTGATACAATCTTAGAGGCATTACAATCACCTTGAAATGAATCGCAAGCTGATTATATCCATAGTTTTTTGAGGATCAGTTATATACTCGGCAATTCAGTTCTGGTGCCAGCATGCAGTGGCGGAAATCTGAAGAACGACCACCGCGGAAACCCAAAACGCGTTTATCGGCTTTTTTTATTTCTCATTAATTTTTACAAGATCTCTAGAATATTGTCCTAAATTTTCAAGTTAATCCGAGTGATAGTTTCGGAGATGCTGCATTCAAGGCCACGTAGCCTCAGCGCGCCGCAGGCATATGGGTTCAGCTTCTCGTCTATTGTTTGTCCGTTTTTCTTATCAATTTATTTTTCTTTCTAAGGGCAACTAGTTAGAAATACTTCAGTTGGTAATTACTTGCTGAATCACGAGGTTTATCTGAGGTTATAAGTGTCCGTTGTAAACTTTATTTGGAAATGCCGAAAGTTTCTAAAATTCAGGTAACGGACGGTACTCGTGAAAAAGATAGACCAAAGAAAAGGAAACAATCATTCAATCCTATAAATCCTGCGATCCATGATCATTCCTTCTCGAGCACGACGGCAAAAAAATTAGAAGGTAACCATAAAGAGCACGTGCCAGAGGAAGACACGCTCCAATATTCAATCATAATTCTAACTATATAAAGAATGAAGGTGAATAAAAATTGTTTTATTCACCTTCATTTTATCATGTCCACAAATAGGAAAAATGCATGAACTAAATCACTGGTTTATCATGGTTTTGCAAATATTGGGCTTGAGGCTTGCTGCATGCAAAAAATTTTGTGGTCTGATGGATATAAGCAGCTCGTTTTTGAATCAATTAATATACGATTTTATATTGATAAAATACATGAGCGTATCACGACAATTGCTGAGACACTATTCTCCACGGCTGCAAAAGAAGAAAAGCAGCGTACATCGGCTACGAACACTCTTTCATCATTCAAACACGATTATACTGCATTACCTGAAAATGTTTTGACTGAAATGAAACCTATTTATGAATATCTTAATAAGGATGAGCTTTTGGAGCGGTGTGTTGGTGGTTTTACATAGAATAATAATGAAAGATTGAACCAGTTAATCTGGAAAGTTACTCCCAAAATACTTCCTGCTGGTTCAAGGATCGTTGAATGGTCGTTGCTCCGACTTTTAATGAAGGAATATCAGCTTTATTATTATTTATGCACGGTATGAATTTAAACCATAGCCGAAATTCCGACGAATATGCCTGTAAAAATCGTGAAAACCGTGTGTGCACAGCCGAGAAAAAATCTGCGAGCGAGATTCGCGAAGCTAGGATTCGTCATAGACAAGAGCAAAAGGATACCCTGAACATGGCACCTACAGCAGGTTCATTACTTTATGGCCCCGGAATTGACAAATCAATGTAAGTTAAAAAAAATATTTTTTTCCAGTTGTATTGTCACTCAAAACTTGTAACGCGTTTTTCTCAAAACTGTGTTTTCAAAGTCGGTTGTCAAGATTTCCTGAGAACTACTCAATCAACCGTGATGAAATTTCACAGAGGTCTTCGAGATATAATTCACAAGGACTTGGATGAAAGATTTTTTTTTTCAGTTACAACTATTTAAAAAACAAATGTAGAGCAAATTTCATCGAAATTTGCATTTTTTTGTAAAAAGGTTTACCAAACATTGAATTTTCACTTTTTTTTCTTCATCCAAGTTCTAGTTTATGATCTTAACTGAAACACGTATTTTTTTTTTACTTCAGATGATCCTGTCGTGAGTTCTGCCAGCAACGGGGACGCACCTTTTTCCCGCGAACTCACCGAAAATGACGTCGCTATTGAGACGCATAGAATTATCAATATGAATTTTACAATCGATGTCATATTTTATCCATTTTTGTTAAGTATAGTTTTGTCCATAATTGTAGCACAAACTAAATTACGCTGCAATGCGTGATTTATGCGCTTAAGCCCCTCATCAACGGCTCTGGTCCTTATTCTTCTTTTAACAATTCCTTTTATATCCATCAATAGACTCCTTCAGTTATTGTTACAACCTATCTAATCTCCTATTGATTCTAATCTTGTCTCTTTACCCGGTAAATTTTATTAAATTATCGATATTCTCATTCATACCATCATTTATAGCATCCGTCGAAGTTCCCATATATTAGGTTGTCAAATATCTCCCTTCCGCTTTTTTGCTCTTTATTCAATGCTTTATAAAAAGTGTTACAGTGATCGGATTTAGTTCAAATGTGCGCCGTTTTGTTCGATAATCTGTTTCCATCTAGACGGCAACTTCATAATACCTCCCTCGTAGAAGCCCCCCTCCTTATTTGCGAAGAACTCGGACAGCCACTTTTCACAAGCCTCTTTTGAGTTCAACTTTACACCACCAAGGGCGTTCGCCATGGGCAGGAACAAGCGATTTAATTTATTCATTTTCCCAATTTGTTGACATGATAAAATCTATTTTGGGTCACATTGTTCACATGCTACCACAATTTTGAATCCCAGACCGAATTTCAAGTATTGTGTGAAATCTACTTTTCCATTACACGATTTTACTTCACCTTTATTTTTAATAATGTGAGGACACCGCACAAAACACGAGACTGTTTAAAAAACTACAGCAATGTCGATGATTGAATATAGGAGCGTATCTTTCTCTAGCATGTGCTCTTCATGTCACCTTTCAATTTTTCACCGTCGTGCTCGTGAAAGAATGATCATCAGTGATGCCAGGCCGTGGTAGATGATTTTTCCTTCCATATGCCACTCAGACACGCCTACTGCATAAGGACAGCATGTACATGTAAGTTATTCACGATCACCAAACTTTATGGCGGAACTACGCGCGAAAAAAACGGATTGTTGAAAAAAATTTATGTGACAATATATTTATATATTTGTTGATACTCGTATATGAATCTACGACTATTCAGTTATTAACCAGTAAGATCTCAAATGATACCGAAGCAGTATGTAAGTGATCCTTAATGGCCAAATTATTTATAAGTACGGTAAGAGCTTGAATATTTCATTCTTTTGATTATTTTCACTACATTCAATGTCGTATCTGTAGCCGCCTTTACTGAGGATCGGAAGGTCATGCGTTCGGAGCTCCCCATATGAAACCTATTTTTGTTGCTTTTCGTTTTTTTAATTTCATTATAATGTAATCAAAAATATAATACTATTGTTAGAGAATTAACGTGAGTAGATGGTTGTTAGGATTATTGGACAGGGACTTGGTACCAAAAATGGTTTGCTCAGCGATTTTACTAGTTTTACGCAGGAATTATTCGACTGCGTATTTTAGTTTATTATTATTCAATTTGAAACTGATGCGAATAATGTTGAAGTAAACGCAGCCAAAAATAAGTGAAGCGCAATTGTGAATTAAATACATGTGCCAAAAAAAACCAATGAATTGCAAGGCACAAAAGAAAAAACAAAATAATGTGAAATAATATATTTATAAAACTAGAATTAATTGGTGAACATAACAAGAACAAAATGAGTTGAATTGAACACAGTAGTTCTAAAACGTTGAGTCGATACAATAACTATAGCTCTATAAATATATATCAGTTGCCGGCCACGCGGTCAACGACGCATGAGCTTAGACTATTACAATGCTTTTTAACAAAATAATTAATAATCTCAAAAAATATTGTTGAGTCTTATCAATAATTATCTGATCACAATTCTTTTCCGATTACAATATTCAAATAGTTAGTGGCTTGCTCAAATGGCGTCACCACGAGGCGTACAATTGTGTGCGTGCGTCTAAATCTTAAGTCTAAATGTACGATGAGATTTACTAATCGAGAGAGATAAACTAACGATGAGATTTACTAATCTAATAGAGAGATAAACTAATCAGCGAAATTCACTGAGCTGAATTACACAATTATCGTGAACTTCACTTGAGCCCTAATCACCTTACTTCTAATTATTAATAATTTGAGACGAGCAAAGGTGTCGCGTGCGCTTCCGACGGACAGTCTACGTAGAATAAGAGTGAGTAATGAGACGTGAACGCGGAAGCGAACTTGACCTATTCCACCGTCGTCATCTGGTGAGAAAATAGGCCAAGTTCACGGTCAGCCCCCTAAGCCAATCAACGGTGAAAAATAGCGCAGCCCTTAAGGCGCTACGGGCTGCTTTGCATAGGTGACGACAATCATCCATGATGAGTCGTCACAATTTAGTAGCAACAATGCAAAAGCTGCAAGCAATCGCTCTTGGTACCCTCTTAACATCACTTGAGCAGTCAATCAATTATTGACTGCGCCCAGTGAAAACTGAACACACAAGTAGGCAAAAAATTTGATGCTAACGCGATTAAGAAAACGTGCTTGTAATTATTTATTGCAGGCAGTGATCAAATTCATAATCGTCTCCTCATTGATGATATTTTCTTGCAAAATGTAACAGTTTTTGCAAGCAAAACTGCCTTATTTGATTCAGACCGGGATTCTTCCGCATCCGAAGTCATTCGAAAATTGAAAAAGAATGGTGCACTTTTGATTTCGATATAATGTGGATTGCATCGTCTAAGCTCACGTCGTATCTAGCAGAAAATGCTATTTGACTTCCATCGTTTTTTAGGCTCTATTATTTGTGAATAGAAAAGGGAGGTGATTTTAGTAGGTAGAGCTTCTCCACACTGTAGAGTACGTGCTCTGCAGCGTCTAATGAAATTGCCACCTGGTCACGAAGAAAAAAACAAAAAAAATATCTGCATATTAATATATCATCGTGTACATATTTTATGATCGGTTTGACGTGAGAGATATCGATTTGACGTAAAACATAATTATATAGTTTATCGCTGTGCAATATTCAGATAATACTTCTTTTACGAATTTCCTTTTTTCATTTGCTATTCATCTTTTTTTTCCCGGTATATTTCACTTTTGATTTTACTTTGCCGCCGAGAAACATGGATGGAATATGAATCACAACAAATGACAATCTGGTGTAAAAATAAAATTAATCAGACGTGCAGTCGTCATGACGAGTTGTACAGATATATATATAACATACATCTCAGGAATCTAATTTTTTAATTACGTGATACAAAGTAGAAATGAAAAATTAATTCACTACTATTAATTTATAAGAAGAAGAAAAAAATATATAGCAGAAACAATTCCAACTCTTGAATGTACCAACGTCACGCATGTGTACTACTGATACTTCAACGCATCTTTCATAAATTGTAGAGTGAGAAGAAATACTTAAGTTGATACTGCAATTATATATAGCTTGAATATTACTTGGACATTATTTGGATATAGCTTGCGATATGAACTGGATATAAATAGCCAATACCCAATTCCTACATTCATACAAATATATTTTTTTTATTAAAATATTGTTTCGATCGTGCTGAAACACTGAAAGTAGATGCCGGTGTGGATATAAATGTCATAGGCTTCTTCAATAAATGTTCAATAATCACAAAAAATATAATATATCAAAACTGTAGTTATATAATAGCATATGAATCGTAGAAGTGAATGAATAATAACAGTTGGGGTGAATGAAATACACTCGAACTATTCTCGTGACTGCAATGAGTCGTAATTCTAGTTGGACATGAATGTTCCCACTTGGTGATGGTTACGCTAAATTGGATGTTTGCCTGTTTATGAGCGTCGATTGAGAGACGCCAAATGCAATTAGTCAGATTGTAGATGAGTTACAATATTTGATGTGAGTGAGATGAATTATACAATGATTGAAAATATTAATAGATCAAAGATTGAATTGTACAATGCCTAATGCCACGTAGTGAGTTGCATACCGCACTTGTTTGTGATCGTACTTGCTTGATCACACAATTATTTACAAGAATGAATGAACAATTGTTATGAGTATTGTAATGGATATGATGCTAGCTAACTTTAGAGTATATAACATACGAATCACACCACAATTCACTACGTAACCTTTACACTTGAGTAGATCACGAATACCTTTCGAATTGAATAACGATGTGAGAACAGGTGTGCACTGTCCAACTGCTGAAACAAATAGACACCCAGGATAAGTCCTTATCGTCAAGATCGAAGTGCATGTTCAACGGCTCATTTTGTACTTAGCGCTTATGTCTTGGGCGCGCCCGTGTTTGATGCGCAAGCGCATGAGCACATGGACACAAACATGTCCATCAAATGATTAATTGGGTGATTGGCAGCACCATTTGAGTCTACTGAATGATCTAATTCTCATCTAATTGACTGTAATGGTCAGTTTAGTGAGTTGACCCACGAAGTGCTGTCACCTCATGATCCCAAGTCCAAATAAATATTTATATATTTGTACAAATGTTTATTTCCACTCGTTCTTTGCCAAGTGATTTGCTCCATCTACGTTGTATTTTTGCGCCCCGCTTGTAGAACGCCAATGGCTCACACGGACAGTCTGTTCGCATGGACTAGTGGTCGCATGGTGGGCATGGGAATATCCCACGAACTGGGAACTCTGATCATGATGCATCTCAGAATATGCAGGATTGAATGATTGTTTCCTATTTTTTGGTCTACCTTTCTACGAGTATTGTCCGCTACCTGAATTCTAGAAACTTTCGGCAGTTTCCAATAAAATTCAGAACGGACACTTATAAGCTCAAATAAACCTCATGATTCAACGAATAATCGCCAACTGAAGTATTTCTAACTAGTTTCCTTAGAAAGAAAAAGAAATTGATAAGAAAAATGATCCAACAGTAGACGAATAGCTGCACCCATATACCTGCAGCGCGCTGAGTCTACTTAGTCTTGAGCGCGCTACTTCCCAACGCTGTATCTCCGAAACTATTACTCGGATTGACTTGAAAATTTAAGTCAATATTCTAAAGATGTTGTAGAAATTAATGAGACAAAAAAGAACCAAATTCGATTTGTTGATGCCGTGAAACCCATGTAACCCCTTAAGAGGTATTCAATACGTTGAAGCCCATACACACTATTAATGGTGGTAAAGTGGTAAATACAAGCCGAAATAAGAGCAGGCAAATATTTAATAGCGAAGGACCATATCGTCCCCATTGTAAATATGATATTTTTTGTTCATTGATCGAAGAAAAATAAAAGAAAAATAGAAATTAGTCAATTATGCCACGCCATAGATGCATGAAGTCGATTATTTGGTTCATAAACAAAAAAAATAGTTTTGGTTAAATGGTGATCGACGTGATAGACTATTTTTACTCATCACGTTCTAACAATTTTACATATTAGGTATGAGTAATGCATTGAACAAGTTCAAACGGCTGTTTTCAAAATTGACAAGCGGAACAGAAAACAACCACGAAAGTATCTCGTGAATATCTTCACCATTGATAGGTGATCATATAAATTGTGAAATAACGTTCCTGGAGATTTTTTTCAAGTACAAACAAAAATTAAAATACTAATGGTTGATAGCTTGAGGCGAATTACGGTTTTTGTCATTACATAGACTCTCCGAAATTTTACAGAAGTGCGGATTATCAATTCTAATATTTCCGAGCAACATGAGTTTACACATGAATGTCTCAACTAACAAATGAATGTTTATATTTTGTTTGACATAAACGATGATGTTCATTATAATTTCCATCAGATACGTAGTCGATTGTGTTAAAATAATATATGTATTTTTAATGTTAAATTTTCATAACTACATAGGCACATGGCAATGTTTGTCACAAGTTTTTTTTGGGGTAGTCCCAACAATTAGTGCGTAAGTCGTTGGAAGAATTTTTGTACACGTACGGTTTTTTTTGCCCTCCTAGAATAAGCAATAAATTGTTTATGGTTTTTGGCCTGCGAGCC
>CAJUYH010008641.1:0-15060 GCA_910591685.1 Galerucella tenella
GCCTTCTTATAAACGGTAAATCACTGATTTGTGGTGCCAAACCTATCAATCAAGTGTAGTACGATCTTGCGGCGCGAGTAGAAACTAGCTCGGAGGTAGAAAAATAGGTAACCAAAAGTGCTATTAGAGTGGCGCCATCTACATTTCACTCACTCAATAATGTCAAGGTTGCTAACGAACGCCTAGCAGCAGAAAGGCTTCCACTAATGAGAAAAGAGTTTAGATTATATTTGTAATTTGAATAATGAAAAAACGGAGAAGGGGAAGATAAATATGTTGTTACTTCAAATGATATAGAGCTATGGGGCTGCAGTAAGCCATCGAACACTAAGATATTGCAAACGTTCCAATCTAAAACTCTTCGTATAATAGCTAATGCTCCATGGTTTATAAGCAACCACACATTACATAATGATCTCGGTATTCCAACCACAATGAGAAACAAAAACCGCAATGAAAACCATCAAAATCCACTGATATCCAACCTTTATACTGATCCAATGGAACAGAGAAGATTGAAAAGACGCTGGCCAGAAGACCTCATAGGGTGATCAACGGAGACCCATCAGTGGATGGTGCCCGCCTCAAGTCATTTAGCAAGAAACCACATCATCTACTTATTACTGGAAACTTATTGAGTAGATTGTAGATTTGCAATTGAATAAAAAAAAAAAAAATGATATAGCGATGTTAGTTCTAGATCCTGTTCCAGGCTCTATTAAGCAAATCTAAATTGTACAAATACAAAATTCTGTTGTTAGATTAAAAAATTATTCGATTTTTCCAATCTTATACTGTGTATAGTATTGTATGACTCAGTTGGTACTTTTGTTAGTCTCCCTTGGTTCATTTTCATGTAGATACCTACTTTCGACACAATATGATCCACCACAACATGGAGGCATGTATAATTGTATAACCATTAATTATACATTAAAGCTACAATTTCATCGAAAGATGTTAAAATTACATTTTTAGACAGTATATACACAATATCTTCTGTATGTTCCTTGTGGCATTAAAAAATATAAAAACATTATTGTGGTTTGATTCCCAAAAAAATAAGAGAAAAAAGAGTATATATACACAACTTAGCGATATTTTCTATTTCTTCAACCCAAATAATTCGTAACAGAAATATATGCAGAGTTTATTACAAAGAAAACGTGTTGGAAAAACAAAATAGCCAATTGGCTTTTCTGAAAGCTTACAATTTTAGTGTTTTATAGTTTAAAATATGCATAATTGCGGATACTTACAGTGGAACTTTATTAACACAAGCAATAATAAAGTTTGAGAAACATGAATCAAGTAATAGTTAGCCTGGCAGCTTCAATTGCTCATTGTACATTTGTATATAAACTCCATCTACTCTACTACTGGTCCAAAGAATATAGCTATTGAAGCAACTGTATCGACGACAATTTGCTGACCGTCATATATCTAAAATAGAAAAAAATTACAATTAAAACAAAGGAATCATATTCTGAGAGGAAAAAGCCAATTAGCGTAGTGACAGCTAACAATTTTACCGTAATTATTCCTCCGTGACATCATAATGATCCATTTTCACAAAATGATTGAAGGGTGTGAATGATTACTAATGTCTATTTCAACATACCGTCTTTGGATCAAGTGGAATTCCGGAACGATAAGATTAATGATGTTACCAAAAGTTTCTTTCACGGAGAAAGTATTTAATATAAATACATATACAAAAAAATAGTAAAAGATAAGCGGCTTTTTTGTCAAAAAATGTGTATTAATTGTGTTCTTTTTACGGAATTTGTTCGAGCAAGTCAGTTGCTCTGTTCATTTAAATGCTTTTGTGTATTCTTTTTAAGCGCTTGCATTGAACAGAGCTAAACTATCACTTCTCCCCTTGTCAATAAACGCACTACCCTAATGGTAGATCTATGGTTCAGATTACTTGCGAAGAAGAAGAAGAAGAAAGAACATAGAATACTATGATGAAATAGAGAGGTCATGCACTACAAATATTGATCGATCTTCCAACTGCTAGTTAAAACTCATCAGTAAAACAATTCCTGTAACATTTCAAATGTCTTACATATAAAGAACGAAACTAGTATTTATATGTTTGTACTGGTATTATACAGAGTTAAACAACATAATCGGCGATGTCCAATTTTCAATTTACCTCATTGTGCATAAGTACAATAATATACAGAGACATGCAAATTAACAAAATCAGAAACTTCCAATTTCTAATGGTCGTAACTAATTGTTATTTTATATTTTTGTGCAATTTGAAGACGGGTCAAGTAGAAAATATTGCTCTGTACACATAACAGAAGTAACACTCATTGTGGAAGCAAATCAAGAGAATACCATGCTCAACTTGAAGAGAAATCATTCTAAATATTATAACCAAAAATAAAATATATTTTGCAAAAATTCAAGTGATAGTTATATTGTGATATATGAAATATATTTTTCTATCAATAACTTCTATTTGCTCCTCAAGTTAGGTTAGGATAATATTAGAATTTACACAATAATTGCTCAAAGGTATAGGTACTTATACAGTCTAGACTTTTTTAACATACAGTAACTCCATTGATATTTTAAAATTTTCATGACAACAATAAACTATGAAAAATGTGTTATTTGGTTTCTTTTTTTGACAAAAACAAGTATTGCAATGATTTCAACTAGTAGTGTGGTATGTTATTAATTTGAATTGAAGTACTTGAATGTACAAATAAAACACTTACCAATGATTACTAGAGCTGAATGAGATAATAGTTGAGACTGGAGGGGCTCCTATTATTGCTTATTGCAGTACATCTATTGTTCTCCGATGCCATCCTGGTCTGGATACTAGTTATTGAAGCAACACTATGTCGAGGGAAAACTTGTAGACAATCATATATCTAAAATAGAATAGAATATTCATAATTACTACAGATAAATCATTTTGGGATGAAGGAAAAATAGTATATAGTTTATCAGTCCTTATATTTCTTCCTTCGATGGTATCATGACATCATGATGAGCAATTGCCACAAAATGATTGAAGGGTGTTAATAGTAAGATTATATATTGTAGTTTTTATCGAAGAATGAACATTTATTATATTAACGTCTATTTCAACATACCGTCTTTGGATGAAGTGTAATTCCGGAAGGATAATATTACCAAAGGTTTTATTCACAGAGAAATATTATTAGATATATTTACATATGCGACAAAATAGTAGAAGATAAGCGGTTTTTTTCGATGTGAAGACGCCACTTTTGCGTATTCTCCTATAAGCGCTTGCTTTGAGCAGAACTAAACTATCACTTCTCCCCTTGTCACTAAATGCACTACCATTAGAGGTTCTATGGTTTCGATTACTTGCCTCATTTAGTTGATCATATCATAACATCTAACGTGTTCTGTGACATCTAACCATACCCTCATTACATTTATTTTGAAGTTTTTAGGATATCCTGCTCGGTTGGGTCACCCGCATAAGTTGGTCAGTATATAAGTATTGTTCTATGATAAGTTGAAAATTATCTGAACATGACGGAAAAATGTAAAAAAACACAAAGAACAAAATGCGTAAATTATCCCTCGGGATATAGCACAAAAAAAGAAGAAAGAACATAGAATAGTATAATAAAATAGAGAGGTCACACACTACAAACATTGATCGATGCTGCCAACTGCTAGAAAGTTACGTCTCTAGTAGGTATGCAACCAAGCACGCATTAGTACCTGTTCCATTGCATACCTCTTTATTGCAATACAGTGTACAAATGAAAGTTTTCCAAGATATAAGGTGCTTATTTCATTTTATAATAATGAAAAGATTTCATGTAGGCTGAAACTCATCTCCTCCCATGTTTGTGATTCAAAATCTCTCACTAAAAAATGCTTCAATGCAAACTAGGCTGTCAATCTGTCATATCTGACATTTGAAGCTTTGACAGTTGAATCCATTATCGCGTATTGTTGAGGACAATAACATCTTTACAAACAATTTGTGGAAATATTTTGTGTTAAAACTTTTATTCTTTAGTTAAAACTATTATTTCCACACATATTTCAAACTGAGAATTATCCCAATAGTTTGGTTGCATTTGAAAGTTTGTATAAAGAACATAAGGAAAAATTATGTCTTTTTTGTGCCTGTAGTTTCTACAAGGTTTTGTGCGTACATATTAAAAACTTTTTATTTTCGTTATGCTTGAATGTAGCTCACTCCAAAGGTAATATGGCGAATTTAAATTTTACGAGAAACATTGGAGGAGGCAATCTTGGAAGAACAAGTGTTAGTTTTGGTAGTAATTCTATGTCAGGACATGTTACCCCTGTGTTTGGACAAAGAGCACCTTCGGAAAGGAGAAACTTAACTTCTATTGGGTAAATATTGTTGATACATATTGTAGTTAAAAATACAAAACTGTAAGTGCTTCCCCTTCAAAATTATGTAAAAACGTTGTCTACATCTTCAACAGATTGTAGTATAAAGACATACAAAAGTTATTTGCAAATTGATGTTCATTTATTATAACAAAACTTAACATGTGAATTTATGATTACATCTTAGTTTTGCTTGTGGATTATTAATGTACTAATTTATGGAAAAAATATAACTTGTCTAAAAATTCATCAATATATCCTACTTAAACATATTAGGATAAGGATTGAAATCACATAGATTATTTGTTAAATTTTAAATAAAATAAGTAATGCTCTTGCTCAATACCTATGTATCATCACAGCAATTCAACCAAAGCTATGTTTTTATTAATACTCACTGTTTTTCTATTGAAAGTAGTTTTCTGGTAAATAGTTATTTCTAATGTACTATAGGTTGAAATAGTTCAAATATCTCATTTTTTTGAAAATCTCTAACTTACCTCCAAGAAATAATTGTTGGCCAATACAGTAGAAACAAAAGTCTTAAAAATAAAAAGTAAATAATATAAAAAAGAACACAAATGGTGTTTGTTTATTGATAACCTCAAATTACCTAGTAGCATGTTTGGTGTATAGTAAAAATAACCTCAATGTTATCAGTATATACCTTATGTACTACAGAAAAAAAAACAAATTATCAGTTTCTCAAGTAAAATTGTAGCTATAGGTGCCAAAGTGAATAAAATTTGATTGTAAGATTATTAAATTGACAAAACTATTTCTGAAAAGTAGTTATCTCTTAAAACTATCCTTCTTTAAACTACATACTTCAATATTTATCCAGTCTGGGACATTACAATTATTGTCATTTTTGTTTGGTTCACATATATTTCCTTATTTCCAACAGTACTCTTTCCAGTTTCAATTTATAATATTACAAATACATGAGGGTTGTAGTCATGGATAGACTTCAGTATTCTATTCACATTTAATGACAGTTTTTACTAGGTTATATAATTATTCAAATAACCAATAACATCTTTCGGCTAAATTTAAATTGTTATAAAATCTAGCTTAATATCTGCCAAGTCAGAATTTTACAAAACATCACCTGAAAATTTCAATTTGACATATGTATTATTAATGCATATGTTATCCTAATATTATTTATCTTTTAGAAATTCTAATCAAATGGGTCACATGAGTACCTTGGGAGGTTATAGTTCCTTTAATTCCGTTTTTGGTTCCGGTGATACGAACACTCCATCTCTCTTAGACCTAAGCGAATTTCCTTCCCTAACAAACAGAAATTCTGGTGATAACGTTCCCCAACCAAGTCCGATGCCCGGTGCTAAACCCTATGTAGGCATGGTGAAGCAACCCACCTCAGAGGCGAGTGAATTTACCATGTCGTCTGAAGACTTTCCTGCTTTACCTGGTACACAAAATAGAGAAGGGGCTTCTCCTGGTAGTAATACGTCGGGAGAGAAAGGAGTGAGTGGTGGTGCAGGAGATGGTGTTAATTCGAAAGAAGGAGATAAGAACGGGTCAAAATCAGGTAAGAGATTAATTGCTACATTTATTGTTATGCAAAATTAGGATCTCATACTCTTATACCCCAAACATGAAGCTAGGAAAGAAAATATGGGAACAGTGAACTTTGGGGGGAATTTTATGTCAACTTTAGATTTCTTTTTTTAATTTTTTGGGAAATTAAACCACAATATTTTTAAATTCTTTACTTCAACGTTTCGGTAGCGTTCCAGCTACCGTTGTCAAGAAAAAATAAGTAGAAATTAAGTAATTTTTTATCCCTAACTGACACAACAGAAAAAATTTGACAACTAGACAATCAAAAATTATTTTGAAGTTTAAGACTGCAAAATTTTGTTATCAAATTTTTATTAAGGTCCATTCATAGTAGATCATATCTGTGGTAAAATGTGAAATGAAATATTTCATTTTTTTGACATTCCAACGATATGATAGTCTACTAGAAATGGAATCCAGTGAAGTGCACGTTCCAGGAACGGTTTTTATTGGGATAGCGCGTTTTTTTCGCTTATATTGGAAATGTTGTTAATAAAACGCGTTTCTTGATAGTTTTTTTGTGTATGAATATTTAAGTTTTTGAAATATGTATACTCAGTTTTGTGATTTTGTGTATTGAAATGTGTATCGATTAACAACTATTCAAATTATAAATCATAAGAAAACCTGGATAAAAACTTATGATGCTATCCTGATAACGCAGGTAATTGATTATTGGAAATTTCTCTTTCTAACATTGTGGTTTAATTTCCCAAAAAATTAAAAAAAGAATGAATAATATACCACAAGGAACATACAGAAGAAACTTTAGATTTGTTTGGTAAAAGTGTCTTGTACCAGTGAAATTGTTTTACCTTAACCTATCAACATAGGCTTTTACATTTTTTATCACCCAGTATTAACCGAATTTATTGTGATAAGAGTGTATAAATAGTTGATAAACTGCAACAAGTTTGTTTATTTTTTGTATCTTCAGTTCTACTCGTATTTATTCAACTGATAAAAGTGTTTTAACATATGCTTTAAACTTGTTTGCCTCTAAAGCATTTATTTGAAAATAAATTTTGTTTTTTCGCTATTTGGCAAAAATTATCTAAATAATCATAATTAGTTTGCCACACATATACATAATCAAGGCAAAAAGTTTAAATCAAAAATAAAAGTAGTGAAAAAAATCCATATTTTGATTTAATAACTAAAAATATCGTTTGCGGCACAGATTATAAAGAGAACAGATACAAAAGCTTGACAGAGAACAGTAAAAAGAGAGAGGGATGGGTGGACATACCCATTTAAATGCTCATCGTCTTATGTCGACTCCGTTCGGGCTGCTTCGCGAAATTTGTCAACAGGGTTGTCAATTTGCATAATATTTCCTTCAATTTACGATCATAGGTCAAATATTTTATAAGCATTTTTTTAAGTGTGATAGTTATACAGACACTAATATTCGATAATTACTTGTTTTAAATCAATTTTATTAACATTAAAAGAATTATACAATTAAAAAGATTATAATGTATAAAAATCATACCATAAATATATACTTTTTTCACAAACCACATCCTTGGCAACCATGCACAATAACGGTGACGGCTAACCTAACCTAACCTAACATAATCAAAACGTCAAAACATGCTCAAAATCACTTGTAATCTGTACTCAAAATTCACAACGCCATTTTTGTTTTCATTGTTTGAAGGTGTTCGATCGGCGATATTAATTGTGTATTTGACCAATCGATTGTGCGTTGTGGTAATATTAACTATAAAAATATAGTGGTATAGATTATTATTCTTATAAAATGAATAAAGATCACTGCGGAGTGTATTGTTCATACAGAGACCGTCCAAATAAATTTTATTCTGAAAGAAAAAGAAGTTTTTTCAATTTCCAATGGATGAGAGTATGTAATTTAATATCCCGGCCTATGATGAAAGAAATTTTAAATTTTTTTGATATTAACTTTGGTGCTACAAATTATTAGCATAGCAATTATTGCATAGGTGTAAGTATATTGTATTCCCTTTGATAATAAATCAATTAAGAATTATTTGTACTTTAAAATTTGGTTGATTTTTGTAATTATTTGTGTTATCTAAAAATGTATTTATTAATTAATCTCCCAAGAGTAATGACTATTTATAACAAATCATAGGAATGTACATATAGGTATTTAATAAATACATAAATATATATTCGATTATGATTATTCTAATTCATGGCGCAGTTTCAAAGATTTGGTGAAAATTTACAAAAAAACTAGATCCGGCACTAGAAATTGCTATTGCCCCCGAGTCAACAGTGCAATTTGGTAAGAAATTCAGAAAATATGTTAAACTGGCAACATCGCGGCCATACCGAGTTAAAGGTCCAAGGTCATTGACGACGGAGCTGAAAATCGTTTGATGTTTTACCAGGATTCGTATCTGTTCTCTTTATAATCTGTGTTTGCGGGGATATTGATAGAGTTTATAACCTTTCTAATTTAATTTTCTCCATACATCCCTATATGTTTTTTGTCTCCAAGTGTGCCTTGAATTTTTGATTAACTATAGAACTACCTTAAATGAGATGAAATACTTAATTTGGAAAAAGTAAAAACGGTCACAGAACATATTCATATTTTAGCTACTACAGAAAGTGGTCAGAGATGAAGAAATTATCATGTGTATTAATTCTATACTTTTCAAAATTTAATTTTTCTCTATTTAGGTATCCAAACATCACCAGATGGTAGAGTAACGAATATTCCTGGAAGTATGGTAAACGACCAATTCGGTATAGTCGGTTTATTGACTTTCATTAGGGCAGCTGAGACTGATCCAAATCTTGTATCATTGGCGCTGGGCCAAGACTTGACTGCACTAGGACTGAATCTCAATTCACCCGACAATTTGTATCCCACCTTCGCTGGACCATGGGCGGAGCACCCGTGTCGACCGCAAGACATAGATTTCCATGTACCTCCGGAATACCTTATAAACCATGCAATAAGGTAACATTTTCTCCAGAATTTTGTAACTTTACTTTTTAATCAAATTTAATCCACTAATAAACCGCATTTTTTATTTTAGGGATAAATTGGCGTCGATGCAGTTGAGTCGATATAAAGACGATTTGTTATTTTTTATGTTTTACAATAATGTCGGTGATGTACTTCAAATTGCAGCTGCCTCAGAACTGTAAGTTTATTTTTGTTTAATTTGTTTAATAAAATACGGTCAATTTCTGTTCAGTGCTTGATCTGACTGACTCATGAAGCAAAATGTGATTATCTACTTTCAATTGAATCAGTCTCTTTTTCAAGCCTTCATCTGAGTTCTTACTGTAATCGTAAACTTCAATTTTCGTACTATCTATTTAGTGGTCTCCACTCCACCACTTCTTTGTTCCGAAATTCTTTCAAAATCACCTGATCTGACCACAATCATAGCCTTAATTCATCTCTAATTATCCTGTTTCCTATAAAGTTTTAAAACTGTTGCATTAATCTACTGCCTATTTGCTTCTAATTGGTTCTTTAAAGATGGAGATTAATAATTAAGGTAGTTGTCTTGTAGACCAGTGCAGATAGCATAAAATGAAATGAAAAAGGGGCAAAATTAATAATAGAAAACTGATAAAAATGATATCCGTTTGAATTTAGCACTCAAATTGTACAGTTACACTCGGTTCCAGTGCTGCAAGATGTTTCTTTCCGAATAGAGTTCAGTCTAAGGTCAGTGTGGCCAACAAAAGTGGTTTTTTCTGACAAGAATAACAGTTAAGGTCTACCCTTCAAAACATAAGATTTTTTCATGTTTTTTATCATTGCGAACATTTATATTGCTTTATTAAAATTATGAATACACTCCCGAAGCGTATATCTTGAAATTTAAATTGACTTTTCAACTGAATACTCAACATATCGGTGGCCAATAACCCTAGGAACTTTTGGCAAGTCACCATTTCACTTCTCTTATTCCGTCACTAGTTATGTCAAATGTCAGTTATATTTATTTTTGTTGATATTCGTTTAATTGTGTAAGGGCCGGTTTTACAAGTGAGATATAGTTATTCTGGGTATAAAGTTATACCAGAATTTATACCTAGTTTAAAACTGGTTGGTTTTACGATGCTTTTTTACACCGGTATAGCAAGCATCATAAAACCATTCTAGGTATAAATTTTGGTATAACTTTATACCCAGTATAACTATACCTAGTATCTCTCTTGTAAAACCGGCCCTAAGTCCATTTTCGATTTTTGTAGCAATTCTAGTTAGTTGTATCCTTAGAACAAAAAGTAGTAAGGAAGGAGCGTGTGCTACATCTCCCATAATAAATAAAAGTGACAAAGTCGGCCATTTTGGATAACCATTTTATGGGCGTATCATTTTGATTTTTTAGTTTATAAACAAATATATCAAATTTATTTTCAACATATCATTATTATTTAGAAAGCTTCTAGCTTTTATATCATTTTATAATAAACTTGTTACTTACAATATTTTCTATTCTACTAAATTTCAAGTTATTGAAAATATATTAATTCCATTTTATAGAAATAGTTTTATCCTAATTAAAATTGGGTACGGCGCCACTGATATCTGTATCTGTAGAGTAGGGAGGGTGAGTGTGTAGGCTCACAGCACTTAGGCCACATGTGACCCATTGTACATCCTCCCGAGGAGTTGTCCTCCTAGGTCATTGTCCATCCTGTCCTTCTCAGGAAGGTGGACAGGTCACTGGGAGACATCTCCTTTATATCGGCAGGTGTAGGCCAAGACTCACCGAACACACACTCTCTTATTGACGATAACTCCGGACACTCGCATAAGACATGCCTGACAGTTTCATCTTCCTGTTCACACATCCTGCATAGAGGTGTGTCCACTAGCCCCATAGTATGGAGGTGTTTACTTAGTTGACAGTGACCAGTCAGAAATCCTACTGTTAAACGTAGGTTTTTCCTGGTCATCGCCAAATATTTCTTCGGCGCCAGCTTCCGAGGGTCGCCCAGGGTGATCCTGGCAAAACTGCATCCTTTGATTCCATCCCATCTCTTAAGGGATTGAGCATGGGTGTAACGTTTGGCTAGTTCCGCAATTGTCGAAGTCGTTAGGCCGTAGGTGTCACTGGGTCCTAAAATTTTCAATCCAGCCTCTTCCCTGGCTAAAGAATCGGCAATGCGATTACCTTTACTCCTGTCGTGCCCTTTATCCCACCTCATGATAATATTGTTATCTGCCGAGGCGTCAGCTAAATCTTAGTAGCACTCTAGTACTAGCCTCGATATAACACGTTGTCTTTTCAAGGCTAATAGGGCTTGTCTACTATCAGTGCAGATTATTATGGTTTTGCCAGAAATCCCTCTTCTGGTTAGTTCTTTTGTGGCAATTGAGATACCAGCCAGTTCTGTTTGAACCACGTTGGTATTGTTTCCCATTCCCCACTTAATCTTGAGGCTCAGTGCTCTCGAGTAAATTCCACAGCCTGAGCCTTCATTCATTTTTTAGCCATCTGTATATATGCATATTGCATTTGCAGCATCTGGCTCTGTGTTCTGTTTTATTTGAATTTTGTAGGGTTTGTTAAACAAAAACCTGGGTTCAATTGCATCGTTGGCTGCCTGCAGGAGAGGTAGCGCAGTGAGCGCTTCCTTCCATAGGCTCAACCTCAATTGGCCCATTCCTACTTCGGGGTTTACACCAGCCGTGCGCAATCGTACCATGGCCATTAACGCAACCTCCTTGACGTGTAGGTCCAGAGGGGTCAGACCAGTAATTAGTTCCATTGCTGCAGTTGGTGTTGTTCTCATGGCTCCTGTGATGTTCAGACAAGCCATTCGCTGTATTTGATATAATTTTTGGATGGCCGTTGCTTGTAGAACTTTCGGTCTCCATGCAATTGCTCCATACGTTAACATGGGTCTTATTATTGCAGTGTAGATCCAGGTGACCACACGGGGCGACAGACCCCATGTGCGTCCCACTGTCCTCCGACACTGCTCATATGCCACATATGCTCTTTTTGCTCTGCTGTGTAGATGAGAGTTCCATGTTAGTTTCCTGTCGAGGGTAATACCAAGGTATTTCACCTCTTCCGAAAAGTTTAGTTTGCTTTTGAAGATTTCGGGAGGTTTCAAACCCGATAAACTTCTTTTCCTGGTGAAAAGGACCATCTCAGTCTTTCTGGGATTGATCGACAATGAGTGTTCCTTACACCATTTTTCAATTAATTTAAGCCCATCCTGCGCTCTATCGCACAGTGTGTTCACAAATTTGCCAGTCTGCAAGATAACTATGTCATCTGCGTATGTGTAGAATCCATTGTTGTTGAGGTGATTAATCAGGGTGTCTAGGACTATGTTCCACAGAAGGGGTGATAAGACTCCTCCTTGTGGACATCCCCTCATGACCAGTCCTCTTACTGTGATGTCTTCTACATTGATACTTATTGCTCTACTAGAGAGCATCTTGAGTATCCATTCTCCTACTACCAGATGTACATTCCTGGAGTTGAGTTGTTGGGTAATTGTTGGAAAGGTTGTTTTATCAAACGCTCCCTCGATATCTATGAATATACCCAGGGTGGATTCTTTGTTGTCCAATGATCTTTCGATTCTGCCAACCACTTGGTGAAGGGCCGAATCAGTGGACCTTCCCGGAGTATATGCATACTGATTTGGATGAAGTGGGTTGTGAACTAGCACTTCATCTCTTATATACCGCTCGCATAACCTCTCCATTGTTTTTAAAAAGAACGATGTGAGACTAATTGGTCGGAATGCTTTTGGTAAGGTGTAGTCCATCCTACCTGGTTTGGGTATAAATACCACTCGTACTTCTCTCCACTTACTGGGAATATACCTCAGAGCTAAAGAGGCTCTGAAAATTCCAACCAGGTGCGGCATAAGAGTATCCTCTAAGGTTGTATCTCTATTCTTCTCATTACTTTTTCCACTGACATCTGACATAACTAGTGACAGATAACAGAAATGAGATGGTGACATGCCAAAAGTTCCTAGAATTATTGGCCACCGATATGTTGAGTATTCAGCTAAAAAGTCATTTTAAATTTCAAGATATACGCTTCGGGGGTGTATTCATAATTTTAATAAAGCAATATTATAGATGTTGGCAATGATAAAAAACATGGAAAAATTTAATGTTTTGAAGGGTAGACCTTAACTGTCATTCTTGTCAGAAAAAACCACTTTTTGTTGGCCACAGTGACCTTAGACTGAACTACTCTGAACTATTCCCAATATTTTTATTAATAATGATATAAAATTTGGAGGGTTTTGTGTATTATATTTTTTGTTTTTGAAAATCGTTTTCAGCTACAGCCGACAGTGGAGGTATCACACGGAGGAAAAAGTTTGGATAATGCAAGTGCCGGGAATGGTATTAATGGAAAAGACGTCGACGTACGAGAGGGGGACTTACTATTTTTTCGACGCCCAAAATTGGCGAAAAGTCGCTAAAGAATTCTACCTGGATTATAGTAAACTCGAAGGCCGGCCAGTCATGAATCAAAGTTTACATCATAATTCATGAAAGTCCTTATCCCATGACACTACCTGTCTGACTATGAATAAATGAAAAGTGTATAAATATATTTAAATAGATCTGGTTCCTTCCTAAGGTATTGTTGAACGTTATTTTTTTTTTAATTAAAAATCACAATATTATCGTGGAAAAAAATGTATTTTGCAATATTAAAAGTATAATATATTGATTGATTCATTCTGTAAAGTTATTTTCGTTACTTTAATCTTTTACAGAATCTTATTGAATGTTTTAGTAAATTATCTTTAGTGAAATCGGAAAATTCACCGTTGCCAACTTAATTTCTTAATTATAACTATATATTGCGACAATTGCGATTTTGATAGTTATAAGGATAAAAACACCTAAAGCAGCACCTTCTATATAACAATTATACAATATTAACCAGACAGATGTTCACTACGGCGACCGGTTTTAAAACTTCAAGTTTCCCCACACTGGCGCGGAGCTACAGCGAAATTTGGACCCTCACACTGCCGCGTAAACCAAAACGACAAATCAGCTTACAATATTAATAATTACGAAGATCTCTTCGTCCGAAGAAGTTCTGCTATTATTAGCATTTGGTGAAGAAAGACCTTGCTCCAGATCCACGACGTGCAGTTTCTTTGGCATCCTAAGCGCACGCGCGTAAAGTTCCTCGATTATTTTACCTTATTCCTAAACTACTTGTATATATTTATTCATATTCCAGAAATATAATAATATAAAACTTACCAGTTTGTCCCAATTCTATTTCTATTTTCTCCCGGACCTTACCCTTTTTCCTTGTTTCTATAGTTTTCATGACTCAGGTCATAAACTATAGGGATATTGTTTCACAATTTCAATCAATTTTTCAGCGAAAGTTCCGCGTCGGTGTGGGGATCCCTGTGGCTAATGCTGCAAGTTTCAATAAAAGTAACACAAAATTTGGACGTTGAAACATTAATTAATAGTCCAGTCTACAAGTTGTAAACCGTGAAAAATAGAGATAAAGCTCCTAAAAATATAAGCAATAGCTCATTGGATTCGGAATGACCTCTAGAAAAATGTGTTTCGAGGATTTTACTGCACGTAAAAAATTGCAAATATTTAAGATATTTGGAAAAAAGGTCCTTAAAGAGGAGGAAATTTCCGAAAAAAAGTTCCAGCTCCCGGAACTCTACCTCTATTATTAATAGTTTTAATTTAACGCTGAAAATAGGGCTCCGCGCAGCGATTACGGCGAACCACAGAAAATTATTTTTTTTATAGTAACAAAAATATGAATTTGAAAATTTAAATAAATTATGGTATCATCCAGATACTCGAAAGAATTTATGCCCGTTGGAGAAAAATGTTTAAATCAATTTTTCAAAATGTTATGCAATTGTTGATTAACGAATTTTTTTCCTATCTCCGTTTTCATAAATGACGACATAAAAGTTTAAAAAATAATAAATATAAAAATATTTGGTCGCGATAGAAATTTATTAAAGTTAATTATTTTGTTTTTAATAATTTTTTAAAGTTTACAAAAAATGAAAAGTCCAAGAAATGTTATTGAAGAAATTTTTTCAAACAAATGTTATATTATTGCTGTTTTCGTATCCAAC
>CAJUYH010008641.1:15160-27305 GCA_910591685.1 Galerucella tenella
TTTTGTACTTGATTATGGATCTACAAGTCATGCAGAGCTTTTTATCAGGAATATTTTTTTTTGTGAAGTGTAAGATAAACTTTTTCTCCATTTGTATAAAAGTTTTTGGGACACACTGTATATTGTTGTTTTTGTTATTTTTTTTAGCTCAAGAAAAAAAATATAATGGTAGTTACAATTTGTTTATAACAAATTGTTTAGTTAACAAACAATGACATTATTGATAAAGCTCCTAAAAATATGATCTTTAACTCTATTTTTCACGGTTTTCAACTTGTAGACTGGACTATAATAAGATTCACACAAAAGTGATGACACTATTATTAAAATTATTAAAACGTGCAGTACATAAAGCAAGAAGGAGAGCTACAGACACCTGTCTGTGCTTGCTTTTCAGCACTTGGTAATAAGAGATTGAAGATATTGTCGATAAATGATCTTGGCTTATTATCAGTTGAAGAAATAAAAACAAACCAAATAAATGATTGATTAGTAATTATTATTGTTGAGGGAATAAGAAAATCAACTTTAATTTAATAATTTTACAGAACAAAGATATCGTAAAAAATTGATTAAAATAATTATTTTACATGTTTGTCTGTGATCACATATTTAGTTATCGAAATACCTTGCGATGCGAACCAGTTATTGTTTTTAAAAATTAATTATACCTGGATTTCGAGCGGGTGTTTTTGCCCGACTGTCTTCCAGATTTGAATATATAAGTATTAAAAATTGAGAAAAAAAAGGAATTAAAACGTTATATATATATACCTATACAGTTTTCATTTCATTTGTATATTTACTGTACATTAAATAAATGATTAATTGAATTTGGAAAACTCCATATTTATAGATCTCAGTCTGCGAGTGAGCACACTATAATGTAATATAAATATTTGGAAAATGGTCCTTACATTACTACTAATGATTTTTTCGTACTTACTATTTGTGTTTTCCTGGCATTCTTTATATCCCGAAGGATGCGTATCTAAGGTTTATGTAGGATATCTGTTTATTTCCATCGAAGATGCTGTTTTGGACTGCCTAGAAGAATTTAAAATGTATTATGCTATCATCTTAATTACAGAAACAATAATAGGTACCTACACCTCCAAGTCACGTCAAAACATCGATTTATACAAACGAAAGTAGTGAATGCAATAAAATGATAGATATCGATATCAACCACACTTGACCACATTCCGACTGCATATAAGTGCACCCTAAGAAATAATGGGTTAGGTTGAGAGCGCTCTTACTCAACAGTTTGTAGTTATCAGTTGAAAAATTGGTGGATGCATTATTGTATTACACCGTTATTTTTACATTTATATATTATTTCAACTGTTATGTGGATATGTAACATAAAACATAACCTCAAAATTCAAATAAATTTAAAAATCTGTGGACATCCTGAAAAGCACTGAAGAAAATTATTAAATTTGGAACAGTTTTAAGTTTCTATGAAAATTGAATAAGGTTTACGAGGAAAGGGCAGGATATTTTTTCGTTGATTTGATTATACGCCTCTGCCCCTAACGGCTGGAAAATGTTCCTTGCTGCTTTATTTAGTATGGATCAAAGTAAAGTTTAATCTAAACATTGTTGTCAACATTATATCTGAAGATGAACGTGTTTATTTCGTTAAATTAACCGTCTAAAATTAAATTCGCGCAAGGGTTCACTAAAATCCCCAATATATATTTGAATCTCGCGATTACGTCAAACTATTCTTCTTTTATTAATTTTTTCTTAACTAAACACTCTTGGTCTTCGCAAAGTAAAACTCACAGGCACAACCGAAAGTTCCTCAACATTTCGATAGATGGCTAGCATAAAACTTCTCATTCTAGTCATCTGTGACCACCATAGAAATAAATAACTATTTCTGTGATGGGTACAGAAATTTTATTTCTGTAATTTGACAGACAAAACAATCAACTTGAAGTTTCGACAAAAAGTTATTGATTTCATTAATAATTTTTAATATTCTAAATTAAAAGTGTGCACTAAGCGACTTCAGTCGAATAATAACAAGTGTCATCACATTTGCCATTAAGCTTATACCAAATTTAGACAATTTCACATATCAATGGAGAAGTCTCCACAAGAACTAGTAGATCAAGATCTACAGGAAGAAGGTCAGTTTGTTGTTGACGATGTAAGTAAAATTATTAAAGATGCTATCGAAACTGTCATCGGTGGAAACGGATACCAACAAAATAAGGTAAACAACTGGACCACTGAAGTTGTTGAATCATGTACAGCAGAATTAACCAAACTTATGAAACCATACAAATACATTGTGACATGCACTATTATGCAGAAAAATGGTGCCGGACTACACACTGCAAGTTCTTGCTACTGGGACAATAATACTGATGGTAGTTGTACTGTTCGTTGGGAAAACAAGACCATGTTCTGCATAGTATCTGTTTATGGGCTTGCTATATAATATGTGACTTGACTCTACTAGAAATGTTTTGCCTTAATACAGTATCCACATTATTTATAAATTAAGTTTTATTATTCTAATTATAGTACGAGTTTTTTGTTATGCACATTTGGTTCTTTCATATTCTGACTCCTGCAAAGAAACTTCCTTTCCTGGTTTAAAATGTAATCTTTAAATTTAGTTAAATGATGTAATTTTGTTAATTTGAAACTACTGAGGAATGTATGTTTAGTTTGTAAACATGAATAATGATTTTCAACAACCAACAACCTTCTAAATTACAACCAGTTTATTGTTCAAGGTAGTTTCAAATAAACAAATATATTTAAAAATTATTAATTTCATATTGGTAGGTAAAGATGCAATAGAATATCCATACTCAAGAAATTGCATTTCATGCTTGGCACAGGTATGTAATAGTTGGATTTTTGAACAAACTTGATGGTTACAGTTGAATAAAAAACCAACAACTTTTTAAATAATTTATTTCGATTGATCTATAAATAAACATATACAATATTTTTAAGGAATTTTTACTTTAATAAAGATTTTTAATACCTGAAACCTACCAACACAAAAATTTGCATGGAAAACTCTGTTTATCGTTAAGCTCATCAGAAAACTGTAAAAACACTATCTAGTTTTTGGGTTGTTGAGCTCGCTATTATAGGATAAAACACAAATTTGAATTTTGATTATCAATCAGCTTTTAGAAAATGTCACCGACTCTCTTATAGAATATTACCTTGCTACTTTCAAATACTTAAAAGGCAGTTTGAATTAAACTATAGTATATTGTGTCGAAAGGGCAGCGAATGAAGCAGCCCTAGACTATTAGATAGTTAAGGACTGCTAAAGCATTTAATGAATGTGTCACACATAACTGTTTTTTGTATACCAAATAAACCAAAAGATATGAAAAGATTACTTAAAAAATGTATGTCAAACGTCAGTCACCAAGTGACAGACAGACAAAAAAACATATTTGATCAATAACAAATAATTCATACTTGTGTATATATCTCTGGCATTTTATGATTTCTGAGTTAAATTGGTTTTAAAACTTTCAAAGTGCCATTTCAATACTCAATAATACCAACTTCCCATTTTTTTTATTTCCCAAAAAAAGATGGGCTAAGTACTTGGTATTCCTTGAGTAAAAAGAAGTAAATCATCATACCATTTTATAGAAATCAGTCTTTTGTAAAAAACTTACACTTTGTTGCTAATGAAAAATAAAATGATACACTATAGTTACCACAACTGACCTATTGTTTATAGAATACAATGTGCAATTTAAACAGATTTGAGATAAACAAGTTTTAGGTTCTTAAAGCAACGTTCACTATTATAGCATCAGCATGACTCAATATTAGAATATATGAAATGTAGAAGACAGGGTAGAAATGTAAAATTCGTACTTACGATATGTTTGTGTAGTACCACTATGTTCTCTTGATACATGTTTAAACTTGATAAATTCAAACGAATCACGAACATAAGACAGATAACAAGTGAATAAAAAAAAAACGTTATTGCCCCAACTCATAGCACTCTATGCGCCGATTATTTTAAAATTCCAGCTCTATAGGAATGTAGTGATACTACTGATGACGACAAATTAACATTCTGTAAAGCGGGAAAAAATTTAGTTAGACATACGTACACTGAACAGGTTTGTAATTTGTGCTCAAAGTTTTAGCGTAGTTCTGAAGATGTTGTCCAGGCTCGTTGGGATCTACGGATGGAATCTGGGGCACTATACCTACTATTAAATGGAATGGAATATAAAAATTTGATGAATATTACTGCACTTTACTACAAGAAGAAGGGTTTACTGATTTGTGGCTTAAAAATACTATATAACTAATTTCTTAAATATGGTGTGTAGGATTTTTGGCAAATCGAAAGCAAGCAATGGTGCATATTATCTACAAAATTGCAAGTTGTTGAATAATTAGGACCAAATACACGTCATTTCCTTCAATGAGTCAACATCAACAACGATTTTTTTAGTTTTAAGCTCGTTCGATAAAACGAGCTAAGCAGTTTAGAATATGGCATGTGATAAAAAGCTTTATATACTTATTATTTAACATATTTTTTTTGTATATAAACGCAGCTCAAGTTTGTTTTACACGTAAAAAGACTACCAACGAATGTAAAGATATTTAAGATATGATTTTGAAAGATTTAAATAGTAGGAAAGTGTGTTTGTTTTATCATATCGTGAATACCTTGTTATCTTGTACAATTAAATGAATCTATGACTTGTTGGAAACCATTCTGAATGTCGTCAATTTTATAAATAATTAATGCGAGCTTTAGCCGCCCATGTAAAACAAAAAATGATTTGCCAATTATATTATAGAGTAGGGCTGGGCGATTATTAAAAATTCTAATCGATTATTATCGATTTATCGGAAATAATGGCAGCAGGAACGCTATAGAAAAATAGATTCCCATTAAAAACTGAAAATTGAAAGACATAACATTATACCACAACATACAGTTTTAGTTTGTTTTTACTGTGAATCAAATTACAATGTTACATAGTTTATTTTCACCACTTCCAGCTGCCGTTATCAAGAATTATGAAAAAGAATCAATCTTCGATTAATTGATTAGATTTGATTAATCGATTATTTGCGATTATTCGATAATTTCCGAATATTCGACTTTAGGTATTTTTTCGCGAGATCCCGTTGATGTGAAGTCGGTTACAGAGCGGTTATACCCCCACCAAATAAATTTGAAAGGTTGTTATCGTTCATGATCTCTCGTGAAAATAAACCGGTTAACCGGATAGATTTAGCTTCACAACAATAATAAATAAACATAACCTCAATAAAAAGTGACGAGTTACAAATTGTTTCCATCGTTTGAAAAATGTTTCCTTTAGTTTTAACTATAATTGACGATTTTTTTGATATTAGCCTTCCCGTAGTTATGTCATCACAAGTAACGTTGCATAGTTCAGTCAGGCTACGAGTTTCGGATGATTATTTTCACCCTAGGGTGAATTATATGGATTGGTTAGACAAATATAATGAAACGGTGTTTTTTCAGCTTTTTAGAATGAAAATAAACACTTTTTCGCAGTTACTAGCTATTTTGTTGCACAATGATCAACATTTTTTATTAATTTTCAAATGTCACTCCTGTCAATTAAATTTCTATAACCGCCAGTAACCATACTCCTAGATGCGAGAACTGAAAGAGATCCCGTTTTATAACTTATTGCGTCACAAATTACGTCATTAACATAATCCCCTATTACCGTTCTATAGCAAAAATGCAGTGGGAACTGAATAACAGTTCCCGTTATATCAACGGGATCTCGCGAAAAAATACCTTTTCTCGATTATTGGATTATTTACGATTATTCGATTAATTGATTTTTTCGATTAATCGATTATTTTTAAAATTATATATCGATTAATCGACCACCCGATTAATCGATTCTTTTGCCCACCCCTAATATAGAGCAAATTTATTTTTTAATTCTCTTCTTAACACCTCAACCATTGTCTTTAAAAGCCTTAACCATACAAGATACTGAAATGTGATGGTTTTAATTAGAAAATGTGTAACTCGACGTACATATATTATAGTATTTGATAATTAAGGAAGAAATAATTATCAATTCCAGTAATGGTAGGTATTTTCATGATCTTTCATCCATTTTTCCATGCAGGGTCCTCTGGGTATGTCCTTTATATTAATATATTATAACAATAAGGGTTCTCAGTACAACTTAATCTATTTTTTGATTGTGTATATTGGATGTAACGTTTTATTTTATTGCCCTAACCAACAAAATAGTTGATTTCATTCCATGTAGGTTGTCGGATATCAATTCGCATTCAAAAGATTGTACAAGATCTATCAAGAATGAAAACACATACCATATATAACAGTCAACATTCAATTCGACAAATAACATGTAGAATGATTTTTTTTTCTTGAAATTCAGTTTGTGAATGTTCTTTGGATCATAAACCGATTGACAAGTAGTTACATTTTACACCTATCTATATCTACACATTTAAATACGAGAGATTGTGCTAGGGCAATGTAGAATTTGTCAGACTTATACATATTATTAATAAGTTTGTTTATAATTTTAAAAGACTATACGTAGAATTGTAAATGTTTATTAAAATATAAGTATTATTAAATTGGATTGTAAATTATTTATTATTGGTCATTATTAGATGTGTTTAATGTAAAGATATTGTTTATAAAATACTTTATTTTAAAGTATTGTGTTTTATGGCCGTATGCACCGTTCACACTTAAAAACTAGTTAATAATTTTGAGTTTATGCACCATCAATTATATAGAAGTTGAACCAGTTTAAACTTAAACGCCCAATATTGTAGTTTAGACAAAATTTGCGAACAAAAATTGACATCGAATATTGTAGACTACGAAATAATTTTGTTTTTAATTTGATTGAATCATTTAATGTCATTATTTCAAGTAGAAAATAAATTATATCGATAAAGATTCCTAAAGTATAATTAGAAATCCATTCTGTCGCTAAAAAGTTGTCATTGGAACAAGTCCAACAAATTCTACAAGTAAATTCATTTTTTTTCATTACATATTACATATTTTTAAAAACACTACAAATATCTTGTTATCCGTTAGATATCATTTACCTGAACTGAAATGATATGTGTAACTCCGTACCGAGTTACTTGATTAAATTTTTTTTATGATTTAAATAAAATATTATCAGTCCGATCTATTTTGATAAGAATATTAGAAAATATCCCCAATAGATTTATTACATTCAAAGCGTTTTACAGTAAAGGGTTTGCAGGATTGTAAATAAAGTGTACGTTAATATTTGTAAATAAAATTATTACAAAAGCAATCGACTGTATTTTTTTTGGAAAAAATATACAATAGGATGCAAAGAAATTGCTCTTTTTGGTTTACTTCAAGGGATTGTAGGACCAAAGTGGATAAATTAGTAGTCTGTTATGTGTAAACATGTTTTTTTTATGGTAAAACTTACTTCCGGTGACGTTATCGCCTACTTCAAACAAGTAGGCTGGATGACGAGCTAGGAGGAAGTCTGAACCTCAGAAGGATGCACAATGGGCCAATTGTGGCCTAAGTGCTGTGGGGTCACCACCCTTCAAATCTTACAGACACAGAGTTGGGTTTCAGTCAATAAAGGTACAGGTAAACTCAATAGTAGATAAGCTATTAGGTCCTCTCTACCAGCATAGGGATATCAATGTGTTAACTCCATTTTCCACGGTGCGAGTTGACGCTGCAACTCGAAAAAGTTGCATACAAGTTGGCGTTTTTTTTCGTTGGGCGCGTCGGTCGCATGAATTAGAACTTGCTCTATTTTCGAGCGAGAAGTCGCTGCGATAACTTTTCTGGTGGATTTTGTCGCACCAACCCAAAATTTCTATTGGCTGCTCCGCTTTAACATTGCTGTCACTGTCAATCAAGTTGGCAACACGTTACGGTTTCCCTATGCCTGGATGAGTAGCAGCAGCAAACTGTCAATATGCTGATTGTACGAGTACTTTTTCTCGCAGCGATTTATCCCAGCAACAAGTCGCTGCGATTTGACGCAACGTGGAAAATTAACTTTAGAGAGACAGGTCCATTTTGGTGAAGCTGCTAATGTGTAAGTCATGTGGCACGTTAAAGGTTTGACAAGTGACAGTCTTGACAGATGCTGCTATCTTTCTCTCACACATTAGCACCTCAAACTATAACATTGACGATTCCAAAGAGAAAAGAGTTGTAACAGAAATAAAAAGTAAAATGTACAAGGTGATAGAGCAAATAGTGTAAATAGGAAGAAACAAATAAAAATCTTCAAGAGACAATATCTGAAGAAGATAAAATAGAAATAGGTACATGGGATGCCAACGTTCAGTAAGATAACAGGGACCTGAAAGGATATAAGGATTATTGGTTGTGGCCTCAGAGCGACCAAATTTATTACTTGTTAAAGAAAATAATTGTATACCTGGTATATTGGTAGTAGATTCAAATTCTCAGCGGTAAACAATCCTGCTACACCCTATACTAGATGAAACTGCATTTTTGTAATCTACCGATATATATATATATTATATATATTTTCAATTTGAAAATAAATACTTTTTTTGATCTCCATATTTATTATACTTTTATATTACATTATAAATATTAAATTCAGCCTTAAAAGCACTTAATATTTCCAAGATTTCTATTTCCAGACGTTTCAAAAGACACCGTTTAAACCATGTAATTTGCCCACACACATCTGTTATCATTAACATTCATTTTTATAAAAATCAAGAGGTAGTCAGGACAAAATTTGACAAATTTCAATATGAAAATCAACAAAGTCCATTCAGTATCGTAATTTATACTTCAATCAACTGCCGAGATGAAAAAAAAAGATCCGACCATAGTTAGTAGGGCTTAGACAGTCAAAGATTCTACTGGGTGACTACAACTTCTTGAGATCTAATTAATGCACAAGTCAAAGTAAAAGTAACAGGGATTCTAAGTCATGAATGAAAACTTAAAATAGTTTAGGAAGAAGTATGTAGATTCTGTGGCATGGGAGAAGAAACCTGCATCCACATTCTTGCGAAATCCTAGGGCACAACACATAGGAGATTATTGGATAGAAAGCCTGTAGATATCATAAAATTCCTCCAGGAATAGGACCGAGATTTCATCAGGAACTAAGTAGATCTTTTAGATCTCAGTCAATGTCAGCCCAATATACAGTATGCGAAAAATTTATCGACTCCATTCCATTTACACAAGTACGACAAGGAAAATATGAGAAAAACTGCTTGAAAGAGAGAGAAGAATAATTGTGGGCGTATCTAGTTCATCCATTCCTCTCGATGAACTAGATACGCCCACAATTATTCTTCTCTCTCTTTCAAGCAGTTTTCCTCATATTTTCCTTGTCGTAATTGTGTAAATGTAATGGTCTCGATAGACTTTTCGCATACTGTATGTCATATTTATACATGCCAATTATTTTGAAGTTTTTTTTCAGTTTTAGATCCAAAGATGACTGAAGTATACATTGGAATAGTGGATGGATTCTTTCACTTCAAAATTGAAATTTGTTTTATATATTGAGTAAATTAATAAAATTTTGTGAAATGATGTACGAAGAATTTGGAGAATTGAAGATTAGAAATTAATTGGCTGCTATAGAAACGCGTTAGGTTACTGAAAAATGGTTTAAAAAGTTGTCTTTGTGAATAACTTTATAGTGCTTGGTTCTCTGAATTTTTTTTAAAAGAAATACTACTTTTTTTTTCAATCCACAAAGTAACAACACATATTTTCTTGACAATAATTAATGATACATTTCCAAAAATTACAATTAATGTTTCAAAATAAATAATTTTGTGTTAACAGATATTTGAAAATAATAAAAATTGTGTCCCATATTAGTAATTTGATTTGGAGAAGGTTTCAGTTGCATAATTTTGTGGATAAAGAAATACATTTGGCTAAAAATTTTAATGAATTAATTGCAATCATTGGAAAAGTATCGTTTCCAACAAAAAAAAATCTAACAAATTGATAAGTTATTTTCAGTATTCGTAGTAAACAAAAAAAATTATATACAGATCGCGTATTTTCTTATGGACTCTTCCTGGATTACACAAGTACGACAAGGAAAATATGAGAAAAACAGCTTGAAAGAGAGAGAGAAAGTATAACTGTGCGCGCGCATCGGAGGCGTGTACCCAGGTCTAAGGGATGGCCGAATGTTGATTGTCCTTTACAGAGAAAGAAAATTAACTAGTAGGTGGTATTCAGAACTAGTGGTGGAAAACTATCGATAGTCCGCACTATCGATAGTCAAGGATCGAACTATCGATAACTATCGATAGTTGTCGATAGTTTTAAAAAAATTCAGTCTCATTATAATTTTGACATTAGATGAAAAAAAAAATGATTTAATAATTTTCTCTCCAATGTGGATATAATCTCAACAACACTTGCGACATTGTCAAGTTAAACAATACAAATACATCTAACTTAACCTTACTTCTGTTATCATGAATATTAAAAATCTTGAAAAAAATGAAACAAACATTATTATTTTAAGAAATAAAACATCAAATGATCGAATGTCAATTTAAAAGTGTCAATTGTCAAAGGTCAAAGGCATGGGCGCAACTATCGAAAACTATCGATAGTGACAAAGAACTATCGATAGCGTCTCGATAGTTAATACTATCGATAGTTGTCGATAGTGCTATCGATAGTTCTCCACCTCTATTCAGAACGGACAATAAACATTCGGCCATCCCCTAGAGTTGGGTACACGCCTCCGATGCGCGCGCACAGTTATACTTTCTCTCTCTCTTTCAAGCTGTTTTTCTCATATTTTCCTTGTCGTACTTGTGTAATCCAGGAAGGTTCCATAAGAAATTACGCGATCTGTATGTAAGGAACATAACAGACATGATGTCGAGATTCATTATGAATTCAATAAATTAGGTCGCGAAGAGTGATTATACAGAGTGTTTGTTTTCGTAAATAACTGTACAGGAGATTCCTAATAATAGACTAGATTCAACTAAAAATAATAATACTACAAATTCCGACTTTTTAAAATACTTTAAATTTTATAAACATTTAAAAACATCAACGAAATTAAAACAAACAAAAAAATATAATATATAACAATTAAATTATGGCAGTTCTTATACTACAATAATTGCTCTTCTTAGTGTTCACATTCAGATCATACGATTTCAACAAGTACGACAAGGATAACATGTACGACACAAATTTTAAGTGAGAGAAATATTAATTGTTTTGTATGAAACTCAAAATAGAGTACACGAATATTTCATATTTTGCTTAGATATTAATTTGTAATAGTAAAGTTGATATCAAAAATGACTAATAATAGGGAATAAACCATTCCAAATTTTAAAATAAAATTCAAATTTCAATGCACTTTCCGACCACCACCCGAGGATTTCCGAACGCTACCGATGATACGTGTGATGTCATACAATTTGTTTACTTATGTCAATATGGCCGGTATCGCATTAGGTTTTGTGTTTACATTGTATTTTAATCAACTATTAATTGCTTCATCGACGTAAAAATATCATTTATATGTTTGTTAGAGACCATTACGTGTTTGTGTGTGCTTTTTTTTTATTTCTAAAAGTCAACGTAAAGTGGAAAGTGGACATAAATATTCGATATTTCCGAGGATATTTTAAGACTTTTGAAACAAAATATTTTGTCTGGAGTTTTAATAGACGCAGATTTACACTCTGGAACAATGCAATACTAGACCAGGGTCGATAATTTTTAAAATGGAAAAAGTGAAAAAAAATTATAGTAGGATGATACCCATTGGAAAAGGTAGAGAATATAACAAAAACGAAAGGAAAAATAAATTACGGGCGATCTGAGGTCGGGAAGGGGGTGAGTTTTTAAGGGTAAAAAACGGTAAATCTCGAATTCCGGTAAAACTGCAAGTCTTATGAAAAAAAATTAAATGACAAAGTTGTAGGTAATAATAAGATCTACAACTTTTGTATCGACACTTTTTTCACATAACCTCAAAATGTATGTGAAAAATTCGAATAACCGAGTTTTTGGTTTTTTATTTTATCTTTTGCAAAAAAATTTATTTTTTCACGAAATTTGGTGAAA
>CAJUYH010008642.1:0-15060 GCA_910591685.1 Galerucella tenella
AGAGTTCCATGTTAGTTTCCTGTCGAGGGTAATACCAAGGTATTTCAAATTATGAGAATATTATTCATGTGCCATCTGGCCCAAACTTGGATTTGATCTAAAAAAATGGTTTTATTTTACTACTTGTAGGACCCATAGTTGTTGCAGCCACTTTTTTCCTGTATAACTTCTATATGCTTGCCCTCTGAGTGTATTAATGGTTTAACTTAAATTATCATCTTCGTTTTTGGCACATTGTTTTTCCTTATTGTACCTGTTTATCACATTTTTTTGCAGCATTCATTATAGGAAATATTCATAAAGTAATCATAAAATAAGTGGGGCTAGAACTATTTACAAGAGCATATTAATGCTGGAAATGGTTATGTTAGAGACTTATCCCCTTCCAACATTGAGAAGTATTGCAGATGAGGCTGGAAATACTTTGAGTGCTTCCAGGCGAGACACTTTGTGGCCGGCTACTAGTGTCTGAAAAGAAGCGCGCGGCTTCTTAATATAAATAGACGCATTCACACGTCATTATTATCAAAAATTGATGCTTTCCACTTGTCACCACGGGTTCACATGACATTTTAAATATAAATGTCTTCAATAGCTCCAAATCAAAGTGGTTTTTGTCATTCCGACATTCAACTGGTGAAAATGAAAGCCAAAAAATGAATCCTCAAGTTTCAGGGATAGCAAACAATAATAAACAAGACACGCAATAATAAAGAGCACTTTAAACAAAGACAACCCTCAAAATATTTGTGGAGCTAAACTAACTTCATGGCAGTTGGAAAGGACACTTCACCCAGCAGCCTCCTTTTCATAAAGTCGACTTTACCAGCATATCATTGTACCAACCCTAAGCCTCATAAAATAAAATTAATTTTTCGATATGTCAACTGTGGCGGGAATCTATTACATTGATACTACAGACAAACAGGGATTCACTTTTACCTACCTAGTACTACCAACACCTACACCGATGGCTCAAAAGCGGAAGAAGATTCTGCATGAGAAGTGTACTCCAATTCTCCAAACCTCAACATAAAATGGGCTATGGAAGAATATGCCAACGTAGTCTAAAATTAACTGAGTGGAGTCTACGAGAGTTGCGAAAGAGATTTCCAGTAGAAAGAGAAAAAATGTGTGCTTCTATACAGATAGCAAACAAGCACTACTAGCTATGAAGAGACCACGTATTATATTAGAATTAGTGCTAGAATGTCACCAAGCCTTGGTTCTCACTGTCGAGAACCAGAGGCAATGGTATCTAAGCATGAAGGTAACCGTGGCAAATGTTCTGGAGCAGTTACTTATAGAACAAGGAATTATTCTTATCTTAAATCGTCCCATACACAAACTATTTAATATTCATCGCCTGTTTTGATTGAATAACTCACATGTGATATATTTAAATGGATTTAATAGATATTTAAAGTGGTATACAGAGAGGCTGGTCGAGGGATAATGTGCTTAGTTAAAATTGGCTTCTGAATCCTCGAGCACGTTTTCTGAGTCGGCTTCAGAAGTTTTTAAAAGCGTATTGGATACTGAAAAGTAACCGAATAAAGGAAAACAATTTTTAGAAAAAGGTGTATAGGTTGGAGTAGGACGGTTAAAAGCAGCGGGAAACTTTAAGGATGTGCTGGAAATCTCTTCATTTGTTTCTACAGGAGTTTTTAATACTTCTACAACTTGCAGTTTCATTTTGTTATTTGAGGAATGAAGTTTACATCGCCCTTTGTGCATGACAAACATTTTTGAGGATTTAGAAAATAAATAGGCCGAAAAATAAATGTTACAATTTGGTGCCGACAAACTATTAGATTGATATTACAATAATAACAATCAAATAGTCAAATAAAATTAAATGAAATGTCAAAAATGGACCATATAATGTCTGAGGTGAAAAAAATGAAGCAATAATCATCAAAATTATATATTTCATTGAATGAAAAAAGTATACAATGAATGGAACGTTTTTTTTTACATATTTCAATGACAAACATGGAGTAAAATAAATGTTAGGAATCCAACAACAATGCTGGGAAATTCGAAGCTGTATGGAAGTTTAACTACTTCTGACACTTTTTATTTGATGAAACATGTTTTTTATAAAGATAAAGTTTACCGGGTGTACCTCACACTACAGTCTTTCACAATACATATTCTCGACATCTTCTCTTGAAATAAAAGTCCCACTATACACAATAAAAACCAAGTACGAATACTCAACACACACACACACACACACACACAAATAAGCAAACTAGTTTTCGAAAACAGAAAATGGACAAACTCAGGATACATGTCGTGAGACGTTGGTCTGCAACCAGTTGTCAGGTTATGATGTCAGTGCTGATATATGTGGAAGGATCTGCAACTACCACTAACGGCCCTGCAGTTTTCATTCTGAATCTCATTAAATTAGAAATTTTAGTACTGACGGGACTTTCTATGTGGCAGCACCTTCTCGCCTCCAGAGATCCCCTACCCTTATTTACTATCAAAGTCTGTATCAGGTTGAAGAGTATATAAGACAGAAAAACTGGCAGATGGCAAATTCCTGGTGGGAAAACCCTGCGCTGACCTGGAGAAAGTGAAAAAGTGATATCATTCAAGATTTTCTGTCAAAACTGAATTATGTGGCTATTTACAGCCAATGGTCTTTCGAAATATGGTATCAATTATGGTAAGAACTATCACATGGGAAAATTATCCGATTGAGGATTACTAATTCTGATTTATCTCCATGTTGAAAATAGCGATAAATGGCATATTAATAATTTTAAATAGATACTTTCTCCCTTTTCAGAGAAATCGCATTTTCTTCCTCATCGCGTTAAATAGCATCCAAGAAAATAACAGAATTGTGTTCTTACTGGAGTATTCTGGATAGCCCAGCAGCATGTTATAATTTGAGTATAAGGCATAGCCTGGAGAGCGTTTACAATATAATAAATCAATCATTAATCCTGATGATCGTAATCAGTATATTCCGCTGAATAATAGTAGAAATATACTGGTGAAACTATTAAAATCATTATAATGATACCAAATTCTCATTATTCCATTTGAAATAGCTGACTAAACGTTATTTAATTGACAATTCAGCTAACATTAGGTAGAGCTGTTTTGCATGCTACAATTTGGAGTTGATGGAATGATACTGCATTCATTATACGTTTGAATAAAGATGTTTGTCAGCGCGTCTAACAATCCAAACAGTCAACCTTTCATTCATAAGAGCGTTATAATTCACCAGTAGACCAAGTCAAGTTAGCGAGCTGAACTTTAAGAGACAGCAGGGATCAGTGTTCCCAAGCTTTTATTATAGTTCTCAACCATAATTTACTAAACTTTGAACATTTTAATTTAATTCTTGACAAGGTTTTCCAACTACATAGAATTTCAAGTAACATTAAACTCCGAATATATTGGGTAGTCAGGATGTCAGCTTGAGTTATAATACAGAAAGGAGGAATTTAAGGGGTTTAGACTTCAATCCCTTGCGCTTTGAAGGTTCTGTATACGCGTGAAATTTACAGAGGAAACTTTGACTTTCGCTGTTATTTCTCTTGAATTTTGTGGGGGTATTTAAAAGGAACTAAATTCATCACATAACCACCAAAGGGACAACGCAAACTGTTTTCTGGTGAATAAGTCATTTAACTTTTGCCGAGGAATGCGATGCCACAAAAACGAGTGGAATAATCGTGGTCAAGTACAAACATGGAACAAAAGACGTGCCTAGGATAAAACTCGAAAGTCTAGCTTGCTATGTATAATACACGTAATGTCACAAGTGGAATTTGAGATATGATTGAAAAATATCTGAAGCTGTTACTATGCTACCACTGCTGTACTGTGCTTGGAAAGAGGAGTTTTGTTGCGCTATAATTTCTGTCGTATACTATATTCAAGGAGAAATATCATTCTTATATACAGGGTGTCCCAAATAAGAGTAACTGATTTTAAACATAAATGCCCAGCTTATTAATTGCTCCAAAGAGATGGGGTTTTCACTAGTTTATTATAGAGATTTTTTTCAGGCTTGGCTGGCATTTCATCTCATCATCTTTTACTAATGCTAGGAAATTCATTTGAAAATTTAAAATTTCGTCACAGTTATGCATAAACGAAGAGGGTAGGCATATGCAGCATTTATTGTAACTTTTTTATTCTTCGTTCTTTATATGTATTGAATGATGTTATTATGTTTTCTCACTAAAAAAACTGTTCAGGTTTGTTCGCTCTTCTACAAGAATGGCTAGATCAGTGAAGAATAAAAGTCAACAATGACAAATCCGCACAAATCACGTTCACCACAAAACGAAGTGTCTGTCCACAAGTGACCATTAACAATATGCCGATTCCAGTAAAAAGTGAAGTCAAATATCTCGGACTACACTTGGATCAAAAGTTGACATGGAAGAAACACATACAAGCTAAAAAAACGCAACTCAAGTTAAAACTTCAGAATATGAACTGGCTAATCGGCAGAGGTTCACAGTTAACAATAGAAAATAAGATTCTAATATACAAATCATCCTAAAACCAATATGGACCTATGGCATAGAGCTATGGGGCTGCAGTAAGCCATCGAACACTAAGATATTGCAAACGTTCCAATCTAAAACTCTTCGTATAATAGCTAATGCTCCATGGTTTATAAGCAACCACACATTACATACTGATCTTGGTATTCCAACCATCAATGAAGTTATTCAGGCATCAGCAATGAGAAACAAAAACCGCAATGAAAACCATCAAAATCCACTAATATCCAACCTTTATACTGATCCAATGGAACAGAGAAAATTGAAAAGACGCTGGCCAGAAGACCTCATAGGGTGGTCAACGGAGACCCATTACTGGATACTTATTGAGTAGATTGTAGATTTGCAATTGAATAAAAAAAAAGGTTTGTTCGCAATTATTCACGTAATTAAAAATGCATACCACATGAAACCGACTTGAATGATTTTGTTATGCGTCAAACGGTCACAGCATAAGTTGATTTTTAGGCATCAACATACGTAAATGTATCACATTAAAAATGTAATACTACATGAAACCTCGAATATCTTCAATGTTAATGAAACTAAAGATAGAAAACTATACATTTTTTGAGAGGAGAATGATTGCTCTTTCGAATGAGGTCAAAAATTATAGGGTGTTTTATTTAAAATAATACATATTTTCCCCTTTGAATTTGACCAACATTAGTAGAACACCCTGTGTTGATGGGATGAAATGCCAGCCAAGCCTAAAAAAATCTCTTCGATAAACTAGTGGAACTAGTGAAAACTCCATCTCTTTGGAGCAATTAATAAGCTGGGCATTTATGTTTAAAATCAGTCACTTTTATTTGGGACACCCTGTATTATACGAATATATATATTCAACATAAACCACAAGTCGAGATCCACGTAATTACCCTAACGGGTCCAAAGAAGCCGAATGGAATTAAATCATTATTCCAGCTATTGTACATAATACTGGGTGGAACAGCCAAATGGCTGTGGACTACGAATAAATGAGTATAAGCTGGGAAAAACGCTTGGACAAGACCCGTGTCACGAGTTTAGACTTGCTTCTGTTTACCTATATTAAATTTTTCAATGCTGTTCTATCTTTTGTTTATGTCTTCGCTCATTCCCAGGATTTGTCTTCCTCTTGTAATATTTCACTCATGTCTGTCTTGACCTCTTTCTTATTCTCTTCTACATATTCGCGTCTTATATATCCGTTTTACATGCCTCCAGTGGATGTGAAGTCATCAACTCAGTTGTCGTTGTTGTATGAATTTTTGATACTACTGGCTGTATGGTCAGCCAATCTCTTAGTTTTGTTTTTCATTCCATTCACTCCTGCCACTCTTCATTTTCGCTCCTTGAGTTTTAATTTTTTGTCTGGTTGGGACATTCTATGATTCGTATCCTAAAATTAGTATTGCTTCACACGGAAAAAAAAGAATCGTTGTATCAAATAAAATTTATTTGTATCAATTAAATTAAAGTGTCATATATGCACGACAAAATATTATTTTTGAGTAATTAAAATAATTTCTTGGTTTCAATGCAGGTTAAAGTATTGATGCAACTAACTGTTTGTTGACTGAACCAAATATTTAGTCAACTGGACCATTTTCATAAATTATTTTGATAAAATTATTGCTTCAACATAGTGAATATTTTGTTGAATTGAATCTGAAAAATGATCAAATCAATTAAGGAAAATAATGATTTAGTCAATTTTTTTTGTTGAACAAATTATAATAAATGATCTAATGAACAAACGTTATCATCATATCAATTTTTTTTTGCTTGGTTCGAAACTAATTTTGGATTCAGGTGAAGAATTATGTTGTTAAATTGAATAACAAAATTACTAAATCAACGAAATTGCTAATTTTAACATAAAAATTGTTGACATAACATACTGAGTGCTATAAAAAAAAAGTTAAATATACTTCATAGCATTTTATTTAAAAATAAAAAACAAAAACAAAATAAAATATTAATTTTCTAAAACATAAAATCAAACTTCCACTAACTGCATTTCTTTTCAACCGCAATAACTTTTCCATAAATTGAAACCAATCCACTTGCAAATTCACCATAAGGGCATCAGGGAAAATCAAATCATAATATCTGTTGATCTACAAAGAAGTAATGATAAAAATAAATAGAGTTTAATGAATGTTCTAAACAAGCATAAAGGAAATTCTTGTATTTTCCAATATAAATATACGAAATGCAGCGCCAATGAATGTATCACATGTCCCTTTCTCAAACACTGAATTTAGGTAGCACTACTATTACGCTTAGAATTAACAATTTGCAAGTTAATGATGATGAATATAACAAATTTAAAGTGGAGGTAATGACACATTACCTTACATTTCCAATTAGGTAGGTTAGGCTAGGTAGGATCATAGCAAAGTACCGTAACTTTGTAAAAAAAGACATTAGGTACTTACTGTTTAAAACCGGGTTTAATCTCAGTTTAAATTCATGTTTCGTTTAGAATGTGATATATGCGATTTAAGATACAACTGATACAAGACAAACTACCTATCATCTTAAAACAAAAATGGACATTTTTTCGTAGGAAACGAGATAATATAATATTTGTAAATAGAATACATAATTTTATTTACCTGAATAATCCGCTAATCCAGAACAATTTCCAGACAACAGGTTATCACTCACCTAACGATCTAACTCCTATCTTAGAACAATATAAAATGAAGAATGAAGTGAAAACGTTGTGATAGATAGAAACAGGACAATCTACTAAGCAAGAACATTTTGAATGAATCAGATAATCAGTCGATACAAATATGGAATTATTCCGATTGAACTATTGCATCTATTGAAACAAACAAGAATGAATAGTTCAAATTGACTGTTGAAATTGGTTACTTTAGTGATTTTAAGTTCCAAACCAATTCATTTTTTGTTTTAAACAATATAGTGTACATGCTTGATTGAAAAGCAAATATTAAGGTTGAATTAATATTATTATTCGCTTAAAAGGAGTTGAAAAATGCTTCATTTAAAAAAATTTATTTTGAACCGAGCGAATTCACTTGTTTGAGTCAACCAAATATTATATTTGAGTTAAAATATATTTCACTTGACAAGTGTATGTTTGAATCAAGCGTGTTCATTTGTTTGATTTGAATGAATTTTTTTGAGAAAATATTATAATACTTTGATGTAAATTAGGAAATACTTGACTTGATAAGTCCATTTTTGGTTCAAGAAATTTCTAGGATTAGGTCGACTATTCCATTTTGTTTCGGCAATTTTAATACTTCCTTGGACGAATACATCCAGTATTTGATATGAATGAAATTCAATCGAGTTAATCAAATAAAAGTGACTAAATAAATTTAGTTGATATAACAAATATTTTTTTTCCGTGCATATACTATGTATATTATATATTCTGATCTTTGTCTGTTCAATTATTTTTGTTTGTTTTCTCGTTTCGTCAAACATTACTCCTAGGTATTAGAATTGTTCAACACGTTTCAGTTTTATCCTGCTTATTTTGATTTCTGTGATAATATTCTGGCCACCTATACTAGTATTATTGTTTTATTTGTGTTTGTACTCATGCTCTTTTCTCTAATCATCTACAAAAACTCCCTCCGCTATTTTCACTTTCTGTTTATAATGAACAATTTTTTTTACTTTTATGTTCGCTGTTTTTCATTATGGTGTCCATAAGAGGATGGTGGAGTGAAAGGGGGGGGGGGGTTTTCTTTGGACCACTCTGTATATTGAATATGTTAATCCGAATTCAAATATAGATCACTCATATTACACCTAGGTACTTAATTTTTAATTTAGGTGGGATAGAGGGTGTTTTGTTATAGTTGTTATTTTCAATATCTAAGAAACTGACCTGACCTGGGATGGGATAATGTCATGAAATTAGGCCATAAAGGCATTACCCGTGAGAGGGTCGTGTAAATATTGTTGGAGAATAATAAATCATCACCTGAAAACTCTATGAGACTTTTTCGTCAGGTATAGAGCGGCTCTGCACGGTTAATCCGAAAAGTTTTACTGCATCTCAAGCCTAAGTCAAGTCAGCTTCTTAGATATTGAGAATAACCATAGGTACCAGTACTTATTTTTCATTCAATAAAATATGAGGTTGCAGAAGAACTGCATCTGGAGAGTAGATGGTTGGTTTTTCTCAATGTGAAATTGTTAATAGTTTAGAATCATGATATTTTTTAATTGACATAAGATCTTCGTCAGTTTGATTTTTCAAAATAAGCTGTGTTACTTGCAAATCCAATTAAAGCTCCCAGTTTTCCAAAGAAAACAAACCATTATTATAAAATTAAACATTGTTGTAGCAAGTATGGATCCTTGTGGAATACCGTAATTGATTATTGCTTCGACACTGCAATCACCATCCACCCTTATAGCCTGTAGTCTACCGATTAAATTACTTCGCAATAAATTTAAATTCCCACATCAATACTGAACTAATTTGTTTTTAAATGGAACATAAACTTTTCCAATATATCAAATTTCTAAGCATTCCGTAAGGTCATCTCCACCTTAGCATTTAAAGTTCCATTGTAGCGATATGTCATGTTGCGGATTTTATCGGCTTAAGTGAAAACATCGATCACGGCTTGTTCCAGACTTTCAAGAGGTTACTTGATTTGTTGTTCCGTTTGGGTGTCGTAGCTCGAAACGATTTTCTTGCCAACGATAAATCAAAATAGATAGTTCCGTTTGCTACGGATAGATACGACTTAAAATTGTTTTTAATGATCAATTAACTTTCAACTTACGAAATGCTTACTTGCCATTATTAGGTGCGTTTTATTTGTTTCATTCGGTTTTCGGTGGAAAGTGGAAATTGATGGTTTTCTACAGCCACCGGTGCTTTATGTTTCGGAATCTGATTTTTGAGAATAAACCTCCATTTATCTTTTGCCGGTTATTATTGAAATTAGATTTTGTGTGTACCTCATTTTTCTTGTTACAATTTAGCTTGATAGGTCAAGCAATTCACTTTTATCCCAGGAAAACAGATCTTTGTGTTCAAATGTCATACACACATCATCGGCTGTGCTCAGTATTAATTACTTTTTTCATCGGTGGCTTCTTTAATACAGGGTGAAACAAAACGCAAATCAAGCAATATCTCAAAATTTTTAAATGAATCACCCTATAAGTCTTTTTACAATTTGTTAGTACAATTAATAAACTTTCAAACGATGTAGTGAACTTAGGGCATTAGTTAATGGAAAATCGTAGATATTTTATGATAATGGTCAAAAACAAGTATTTTACGTACACAAATAAAATGGTATTGAATTTTTACATGCAACGTCTTGCAAATTTTAACATTTCTAAGGCATATATTTTAATCGTAATTTTGGATGCATCTACAATATCTAATCAATGAAATTAAATGTTTGCTAATACCGTAGGTACCTACCTGGAATTACCAAAAATTTCATATTTATTCATGTTTCACTTTCAAGAATTGTTATTATAGGCTTGTTTGAGAATGGGCGAAACATAATCAAGCCATATTTTTAATTATATCAAGTGGGCTACTATCAAAATAGTATCTACTAATAAATGTCAAAGAAATATTGCTGTATTCTTCGTTTGTGTTTAGGAAGTTGATTCAAACACAATAGTTAACTTGTGGTTCCAACAAGATGGAGCATCTGTATATCAGAAATTTTACCGACAGGTGGATAGGACGTGGTGGACCAATTTCGTGGCCTCCTCGATCTCCAGATCTCACACCGATGGATTTCTTTTTATGGGGATACATCAAGCAGCTTGTGTATCAAACGTAACGCATTTTCCACAATAACTCCAGCTATGTTGGAAAGCCATTTTGAACACTTAGCATAAACTACTATACTTTTTATAGAATGTCAATGTTCATTTATGTAAATGTGAGTGTTCTTATAATGTTGGTTTTCATAATTGTTATTTTTTTAAAATAGAAAAAGTTGGAAAGTGAATTACAAGCTTGCATTTTACATAACTAAGATGTTAGTGGTGACTTGAGTAATTATTTCGTAAAGACTACAAACTGCTTTTATATTTATTAGTACCCACTAGAATGACATTAGCCTACTTACAGTAAACAAAAATATTTCTTCCAACATAATTCCTTCTTTCCTTCCTCTAATGATAAGAGTAGAAGTCAAAGATATTTTAGATGCATCCAAAATTACTATTAGAATTTATGCCTTAGAAATGTTAAAATTCACAAGATGTTGCATGTAAAAATTTAATACCATTTAATTTGTGTACGTAAAATACTTGTTTTTGACCATTATCATAAAATATCTACGATTTTCCATTAACTAATGCCCTAAGTTTACTACATCCTTTGAAAGTTTATTAATTGTACTAACAAAATGTAAAAAGACTTATAGGGTGATTCATTTAAAAATTTTGAGATATTGCTTGATTTGCGTTTTGTTTCACCCTGTATTAAAGAAACCACAGATGAAAAAAGTAATTAATACTGAGCACAGCCAATGATGTGTGTATGACATTTGAACACAAAGACCTGTTGATTTATTTTAATTTACTGTTCTGCAGAGTGTTTAAGAGGAAGTCTTTTTTGCTAATAATTGGCCATATCTTTGAAAAACACCCTTATAATATATTAGAGTGCTATATTTTTGTAACGCTCTCGGTGAGATCTATTCGATTCTTGAACAAAATATAGTACGTTCCATTTAAAAAAATGTAAGTTTGTGCTGCTACGTGGTTTTGGAACACCCTGTAGAATCGAAAGTATTTTCAAAATGTGCTCTCAGTAACTGTATTAGCTCACACAAAACTATAAAGTTCTATCTATCACCACAACGATGTAATCCTCCGATGTCAGAAGATTGCCCCATCCTGTATATTGAAATGAATATGTATGCATTGAAATAAGTAAACTGGCTCCAATCCCGAACATTGTGATTTGACAGTCAAATTATCTGGAAAGTGAATCGTCTACTTGAATTCCAACTCGATTTTCATCGTGAAAAACGAACCGATTCAACTGTAGTATCCCAAAATGTATCTACTTCATATTTAATTCAGTTAACAAATCCCTTACAACATCTTCTTGTCAATCTCTAAACATGTCATGTAGAAATATCCTTTACAAGGATCTTGGTGACGAAACAGTCCTTCACTAAGAAACAAAGTAGCTTTTGAAGTGGCCGAAGGTTCAAATAATCTTGCTTACCGCAAACCATCCCTAGAAAATTGTTTTTACTCGGGTAGAACCAGGCAATAGACCCTCTTTCTGAAGCATGATAATTTATTATTGCCAATTCAGTGGAATTCTGCGTGCATATGGGATCGGTATTGATTAGAACAGCCCTTAAGGGTCATTGTAATTTGATTAAATTAACGTGACATGGAATATACAGTGAGTGAAAGCCAAACGGAATTAATTCATACTCCGGTTACTGTGAATATTTATGAAAAATCGCGAATTCCATCAAATTTGGATTATAAATTGACTTTCTTCAACCCCCTTCCAATGACAAGTACAATCCCCAATTTCTTACATGGGAAATGTAGGCTTGTGATATATTTAATGAAGAGGGATTAGTGTTTGAGAAAAAATGCCAAATTAGATGAAATAAAACCATAAAAATCTCCTTAATGCTGAAACTCGATTTGGGAGACTATATCTATCAAATTATTGATGAACTGCTGTAAAATTTGTGCCCAGATCACTTGCAATGCGTTAGCTAATTGGTGTAATGCTGGTGGTTGTTCAAGTTGATTCAATTGCCTGGACATTACGACCCAAACATGCTCGATCCAATTCATACCTGGTGACCACTCTATCCTAGTAAACCCCCACTATGTTCTACCCGGTCGTTCAAAAGTCTTGCTTCGGTAGGGACGAGTCTTATTGTCTATGGCGGCAACAGATGGTACGACTGTGGGCTTAATTACCATGTCGCGATATCTTGCAGCAGTCACTGTTTGCTGAATGAATCAAGACCAGCAGGTCAGCCGCCCCACACACACAAACACACACATAGCATATTGCTTCTCAGTTGAGCGGTCAGTGTCTTTGGAAAATATTTTTCAAAACTCATAAAGCGTTAGTTTGATTTATTATTCTGCATTATCTATTGGTAACGCACTTTATTAAATACGACAATATGACAGCCAACTGTAATAGTATATTGAATTTTAAGTGGATATTAAGGTCTTTAAAACACGGGCGATTTTTCGAGAACGACGGCGAAGCCGGAGTGCTCGAAATAGAGCAAGTGCACTTTGAAATTATAAAAATTTACTGGTCCATAACTACTACAACAACAAGAAATGGAAATCATAGATGGGAATTAGAACTACATGTCAAATGGTTGAATTCGTAATGTATACGATGTAAAACCTTGCGTTGTCATGAAAATGAGAAAACCATAAACTAATTTGTATTTTGATGAGAGTTCAACCTCATTGAGTTCTGTGAATGTCAATAGTATTAATTTAAATACCATTTCCTAAGATTTGAGAAATCGAAATATTAATATTTCAAACAATACCAACGGCACTTTCCATTTCAATTCATAAATTTGACATTGTTAAATATTATTCGAATAAAAGTTTTGACGTTACAAACTACTCCAGTCATATCAATAATAAAAAAATTGTCATTTAGACATGATTTAGACCATAGACTCAGACTTCGTTTCTCGAGTTGTTTTTGTTGCCACGGTAACTTTAAAACACGCGCGTTTTATAAAGTTCGATTTAAACACGCTGAGGCGTGCTTTAAATGGGTGAAATGGTTCACCAATGAAAAAATAATACTTTTTAAAGAATATTGACTATAGATAAATGGTCATAAACAGCATACAGTTTAACAACTTTGCAAACTTTTTTATTTGTAGAAATTATAACTATCCACTTCAATTGCTTAGAAGTGTATGTTATATTGTTTGTTAATGTTGAAATCATCGTCTCGTTTGTGGATGGATCGTCTGCTATGTAAATTCGCATGTTAGTCCAGTTTAACGCATCCAGCTGTTTCAGTGAACTTGCTACCCAAACTTCCTCTTTGACCTGCTTGAATTGATTTAGCAAAATAAGTTTCCGTTTCAACAAAACCGAGTATTCGTAGTAACTACTTGAACTGTTGTTTCATCTTTCAGCAAAGTAATCAAAATAGTTTCAACTAATTAGTTATTAATAGTGAATCTTGATATTTCCGGATATCGCAAATAGAATAAATTAATATTCTATTGAAAAAATAATGAGAAGGAAATAATTGAACAGATTAAGAGGTTGAGCTGAGAAACAGTAAAGTTTTCACTGCGAAATAGGTACTAGGGAAATGTTGATTTAATTTTATTGCAGGATTATGGAAAAAGAAACTGCGCTCTTCACTATCTATTGTACAATAAAATTTCTTCACATTATTTCATGCGTTGATACACTTTGTACCTTCTGTTGGGTGGCGCTAGGTCCTGCATAATCTGTATAATGAGGGTCACACGGCAGTACCTCGTGGGTACCAAATCATGTATTGTACTTCAAAGTGTTTTAAAGTTATGTCCAAGTACTTAGAATAGATATTTTAGAATATGATTTTCGTTCTAAGCAATGTAGTGCGAGATAGATGGCGACACACATTTCGAAATAATTAAATAGCCAAGTATCATGAAAAATGTCACTTACGAGGTACTGCCGTGTAGCCCTCGATATATATATGATTTCTCATTAAATCCTCTATAAGTAATTATGTCCGTTTTAAATGCAAATCAGGTTGGTTATACCTTGTAGGTACACCAATCTCATTTAAAATAGAAGTGTAATTCAAATCTATCGGAACATATTTAAACCCGAGGAGTAGTTGTTTCTTTTCCGTTGAACAGTCATTGTTCTTAGGTATGAAATATACTTTTTCTTCTCCTATACTATAAGTTGTTAATTAAATGCCAATTTTCAGTTCTATAATGATACTCATTATAACACTGGTTTTCATTAGAAAACTGAAAAATTGACCAATAGAAATCTAGATCCCCAAATTCCCAAGTAGGCAGACCCAATAGTTTCTGTAGAATGTTTGACAAATTGACAGTGTTTTATGACAGCTTGAATCTTTTGCGTCAGTTTTTAAAAGAAATGTCAAGCACCAGACCGAAAATACTTGATGATTAAGGTAAATACACATTTAAACTTATTAATTTTTGTTTACAATAATTTATTATTAATTTTGTATAACAGTAACATACCCGGCGTTTCCCAACTCGTGCCCGTTATTACCTGGCCCCGAAAATCACTGACCAACTCGTGCCCGTTCAAAAACCAGGTAGAAAATTATTACACCAACTCGTGCCCGGGTGCATCGGAACTGCGGTTTTTAATTCTTATTTATTATAATTAAATATTCAAGACCTACATTATACAGTTGTCATTTATTTGAAATAAAACTACTATAAAACGTATTAATTAAATATATTGCACATAAAAAACTTAGAACCACCTACATATTATTAATACTATTATACCATGATACTGTTTTAACGAA